>PDGT01000063.1:1353856-1369396 GCA_003671415.1 Megathymus violae | reverse complement strand
AATGGTACTAACGATATGTGTATTACAGGCTGATGATATGAATGTTGAATATCAATGTTTAGACGTGAGCACGATTCACGATCGTTGTTAACTATTATGCTAACATTATAAATCATTAACAAACAGATTTCTGCCCCCAGAAATTCGAAGAACGCATGCCATCGACGGCAATACTATTTTCAGCATTATCTGTAAAATATTATTTATTTGTCATTTTCAAACCGAAATATATATTATAGTCGAATTCTTTTTGTGTATAGTGGCAATTAATGCGTATTTTTAAATTGTAATAATGATACAGGTACTGAAATTAACCAAAATTTTAAACATCAAATATTTTTATTATTATTATTATTACAATTCTCAAAATCTTACAAATTTAAACCAACATCGATGCGGATTTTCATTATCAAACGTCCAATAACACATTGCAGTAAATATTCCTTTAAACTGTATTTTGAATACACGCGGAGTCATGCGATTAACATGAAACGAGCGAAAAATAGGTCAAGTACGGAATCTATGCATTTGGTATCTAGGTCTTTTAGATGTACTATTTTCATAATCAGATCATAGAGTTCAAAGTGGCTTCAATGCATAAATGGGTTTTTCCTTGTAACCGAGGAAGCATGAAGCGTATTCCACTAGACGCTCTCGTCCAGACCGCTGCAGAGGTTTGGGAGAACACGAGCATCGGCAATCCTTAAGCCGTAGGCCTCCGACAACATATGAGGCCGACGGATTTACCTGCTCTCGGAAACACAACACTGCATCTATAGTTGTTTAAATAAGTCGATCTTTTCAATTGGCACGACTCGAGGAATCAGTGTACAATCGTATGACGTTATCAAAGTAATGTCAGTCATGTGTGTCCTGTGAACGAAACACGTTGTTTGTCAAACTTTTTAATTGTTTGCCAGAATTTATTTACAAATAAAGTTTTTGGAGATAATTTTTTAATAAACAAATGCTCATGATGATCGCATTTTTTAACAATTTCAGATACCCTTGTTAATTTCTGGTGCTATACTACTGTTTTAAATTCTGTTGAACGTTATAAAACCAGTTACTCACTCAATGTTAATAAACATGTTTATTTAGGGACCTTTTGAAGTTCACCCCTTAACGCCGACAAACTTTCTCAGTGGGATATTTTTGAATCATTTTGTCTCTTATTCAACTGAGGCAACTCAACGTAACATAAAATTGGGGTTGAGAGTCTCTGATATTTATATAGAATTATTTTTATTTAGCAGAGATTTTTATTCGTTGGAAGTAGAGGTATTTGGTGGCGTTGTCAACTCGTCTGAGATATTCACCGTGCGATAGTTGGCGATCATTAGCGATTTACTCTGTGAAACATTGAACGCGATGAAGAAGCAACGTTTTGTTTTAATATATATGTCGAGCAAACGCTTCGGGTGAAAGCTCTCTTCGACTGCGCCTGTGTGCGTAATCGTCGTTTCACGTAGTAGCGTGGTTGTGGTATCGACGTGTTCAACGGACGCCACCCGCGACACCTGTCTGCCTGTCTCGCTCCTTTGTTTCGGCTCGCAAATGTCAAGCGGAGGTCATCTAAATAAAGGCGTTATAGGCGTCCGAATTGGATAGCGAACGCTGTCTAGACGTTGTGTTGCATCGTCCGATCGATTGTGCGAACGAGCCTCGGACGGTCATCGACCCCGCGGTCGCATCGGTGACGTTACACTCCGGTGATGCGCTCCTCCGTAACCTCACGAATTTTACGGACGCATCAAATCGACTCGGGTCGCCTTGTTTCTCGTTCGCCTTGCTAGCCGTTTCACCTTAATTTTTTGTCGGTCGGTCCTTTTGTACCGACATCTGACAAGTCTATGAGCGATCTCAATAGTCGAATCTACCTGAGTGCACTCGAATATCGTTTGCTTCACTGATTTTAATGACGGTCTTTTCAACGAATCCGTAAGACGTAATGCAATCTGCGTCGAAGCTATACAAATGCGGACCGGTTTCAATTCAGGGACAGTTTGGGAGATTTCATAAAAACACTTTATTGTTAATTTCCAAAAATTGTGTCGCAAAAAATACATCTTTTCTGCAGAGAATTTGAGTTTTGATGCCTGGTTTATTTACACAATTTATAGTTTTATTGTTGTTTACTATTTTATGATATGCTTTCTTTTTACTCGTGTTTATGACTACTCATTTTCCTTGTACTAGGTAGTTTTCTCCTCATTGTGCAATGTTGTCAGAGCGCTTACTGTAGCCACGGTATTTTATTGTTGAATAATGGCGACAACGGTGATATAAACAATTTAATTGTTCGTGTTAGGTTCGTTGTTTGTAGGCGGATGAATCATTACCAGTTACAATATCCAGCCGCCAATAGAACTGTATATAGTTAGTTATACAGCTGTGTATCCATGTAGAGTAGCTACGACAACCTAAGGCATTATCCTAGGTCAGTGAGCGTAGCAGTTCAAAGTACTACGCTCCGTGAGATGATGTGATCGAAACCTCATAAAGTTTCATTCGTAAATATGAGTGAAATGGTTCAAAAAAGATTAAAGATTAAATTAATTTCACATTTCATGTCAACTGTTTATATTAATTAACCCATATCAACTGTTAGTTAGAATTAACAATTCCAGGGTAAAAATAATTGTCCACGTTACCCCCCTCTGCAAATGATTAATTACAAACAATAGATTTTACCTTGTTATCGTGAAAGGGAGAGATTTTAATTTGTTTTTCTATCTATTTTTACCTCAGATATCTGTCTTCGTTCAGGAGTCAATGACTTAAGTTTTTGTCAATACTCTTGATAAAAAGCAGCTAAATGGCTAGATGGCCAGTAGCGAGCAGTAGTTAGGTGATGGGTTTTTCCTGGCAGGGCGACGAAGGCTCTTCAGATGGCGCTGTACGTGTCCCCTGGGTTCTCCCGCGCGGCAGACGCGCACCTGCGCCTCGCGCTCATGTTCAAGGCGCGGAGGCACTGGGGGGCTGCCGCCGTGCACTTCAGGAGGGCGCGCCTTGCGCCGCACCAGGACGCCACCTTCACGCGCCTCGAGCTCAGCTTTCATGCGGCGCACCTCCTCGAAGCCCGAGGACTCAGGAAGGCCGCTAGGGACGCCTACGAGCGACTCCTCAAGGAACCCCAACTCTCCTGCATACTGAAAGCGGATGTTTGCAGGCAACTCGGTAAGTTAAACTATTTTTTTTGAAACGTATCCATCCAAGGTGTAGTATTACTTTAATGCTTTGAAAATATTGATATTTTTACACCTCTTACAACGGCTCGCGTTCTGAAATAAACATATTTATCACTACTTGTTTACAAAGGACATGTCTGACACTGACGTATAATTTACGCATTCCGGTTCGTATGATAATTTTTATATTTTTTTAGGTTCAAATGGTTTAACCATTTCCATTAGGTTTTATAAATATTTGTTTGGTACAAACTAGGTGTGTGTATATCTTATCATACAACCGGTATTGGTATATATATATGTAATGATATTTAGACTGGGGAATCAAACCGTAGTTCTTAATTACAGTTAGCCGTAGGTCTTGGAAATCTTTGAATTGAACTGTGCAGCGAACAAGAATTACCGTATTTGTAAACCGGAGGCGGTAATCGTTAGCACCGTTTATATTAGTATATCCGTTTGTACTATAGATTTAGTGAATATACGTCCGGATGGCGATGACGTCATCGACATCTCCATATGGAGATAGATGTACGTTTCACAGATGCTTGAGGACATTATTTAGAATTTTGAAATGTGCAGGTTTTCTGACGATCCTTGACTTTATCGTAGGAAGTAATAAATAATTTTTAATAAATGTACAACAAAAAATATTGAGTGTAACTTATTCGAACATCTCGAGCGGGAGACCGACTTTACAAGACTTGATAGAATACTCGTGTCACGGCTTTCGATATAGTTTATGAATGACACGTCGCAAGTTTGTCTGTCGTAAAGTAATCCGTAACTGCTACACTATATGTTCTATAACATCTTTCAGAGTAGAAAGTCACATGGTTATTGTGAACCTTAATCAGTTTTTGAGATAAAGTCATTGATTATTCCATGCTGAGCCAAATTTTAATTTTTGACGATGAATTTTTGGACAGCTATCCAACCAAATATCACTTGCAGTTTGATAAATGGTAGTTGGAAAGATATGTACAGTAATTCGGAAATCAAGTGAAAGCTTCGCGTAACGAGGTAAGTTTATTTGGTTAAATCAGCGAATTCACTAAGAAAAAATTTGTTTCTTTTTAACGACATCAAGCTTAATAAATTAACGAAAAGTATCAATTCAAGATAGTATTGAGTACAGTAAATTAATACTGCCGCAGTTTCCATATATATACATACTTTTCTACGCTACTCCAGTAGGTATTGGAGAAGTTAAACTTAATGTGGTAACTTTTTAGGTCATACGAAAGCCGTAAAGTTTATAAGTTCTATTATCTTAACCAGAGCAACTAGGACCATTTTCAATACAGCTAATTATCATGAACGGTCATCTATATTGTCTAATTGTGCCCTACATTGCCTAATACTTCCGTTCTCTAAACGCTTTCATAAAAACTAGACAACATACTTTACTCTTTGTTACTAAAATTGTAAGATCGCGGCAAAACCGGGTATTAATAATAATAAAGTCATGAGTCTTTATAAATCTGTCCCATAATAGTAAAGTATCCGTTCATTTACAGTCAGGTCCGCAAAACAAGTTGTATTGTGTTCTGTTCGAACCGCGTGGGCAAGTGCCGAGTGGGCATGCCTCTTCCGCTCGCTGCCGCTGCGGAAACTGAATGCGTTATGCGATGCGCAAGAACTGGTTGTCGGGCTGTAAACGTCTCATCCGAACAGGTTCAACTGCATACAAACAGGAGGCAATATCATATATGCCATATGTCTTATCAAGTTCAACGACAGCCGCTTCAACTTATGCCAATTACAAGAGACAATTTTTTTTACGGTTGGAGGTTGTAATTTGGGGAGACGGTAATAAAATAATCACTTTCCTGGTCAGCAACGTATTGGTGACGACTCGAGTGCAACGAATTGCCATTGGCGACAGTGATACAGGGTCTTGTGGCTCTTCGGCCTATTTATGTATGATTATTCCATATTAATCGTTATTACTTTAGGGTATGAATATTTAAATTTATTGCATAGTACATAAGGATGTTAAGTTGGAAATTAAGTATGCTTTTGACGTGTGCGTGTTAGGATTGTCTTGCCACTACTGTTTACTTTGCAATAACGTGATCCGCGTTTCATTGAATGGAGGGTAAAAAAGTTGCAAGACTACAAATGCAATAGTGCGCGAAGTTTATTTCGTGTTTATTTACGTAAATCGCGTGAGGAATGCTCCGTGTGAAGTTGTGTGGTCTCTGTTTTGTAATGTCAGGCACACGTCACATGTACCTACTTGCTTTATAAGCAATTAACTGTCTCGTATGATCGTCTTTATTTTCTATTCTGTTCGAAATTCGAGCGGTTCCAACAAATATTAGAGGGAGTTAATTTTTATGTTTAAAAAGTGGAGTTTAGACGTGTATTGTCTCGTTTGTTTGTCTACTGATTCCGGTACCGATGAAACCATGTGCTTTGTTTGCCATTTTATATTAATTGAAAGTAAAACTTGATATAGATCGGGTTTAGTGCATGTTTAATGTGTTCGATGAAGACACAATGGGAAATTGTTTGTAAAATGCGGCGTGTGGGTTCTTTTTTATCATATCTGAGTTGTCATCCGATTCTTAGTCGTATAAGTATTAATCCTGAGAAATTGATGGTATTAATGATATTTATGATCCGATCGTAAAAGTAACATGGTCCCAGAGAAATTTCTATAGACATTTGGATCAAATAATACGAGGTTAACTTCAGCTCAAGGTTAACGAGGTTTACTCAGCGAGTTTGGCTTCACGGAACATCCACTGCTTTCTACTTCAATTTTAAGGAAAATACCATCAAGACCGCATCAAATTATTGAAGTGAACACTGGTTATAGGCTGGTTGTATCACCGTTGCGCGTCGTTGGGGGAAGCTGCCGCCAGAGCCCGGGCCGCCATTTGGTGTCTTCAGCGCGCTGTGGACGCAGAGCCGGAGTCCGGCGCCGGACTCTACCTCCTCGGCAGGTGCTTCGCCGCCCAAGGGAAAGTGCATGACGCCTTCATCGCCTACAGGAACTCTGTCGAAAAGTCCGAGGGCAATGCTGACACTTGGTGCTCTATTGGGTAAGTGTTTTGTAGCATCAATGATGTGATATAACCTGCTGTTAAGATAAGATCTTCTCCAAAATGTTGTAGATTATTCGACCAAGCATCGGGCTTAACGATGTTTTCCCCACACGGGCTTGTAAGTAATAGTCCTGACTATATTATATACCTTCACGATTTATCAGAAGAGATAATGATAAGGACCTTCATAATATATTACTAATAGACATACGGTGCAATATTACCTTCGTATCTATTTTTCATACAGCAAACACAAACACACACGTGCAAGGTAAACATAATTAGGTTAAGAACTAAACAGAGGATTTTGTTGTGAAGATTCTAATTTGCGATACTGCATACGATAGTGCATTCTAGATTTTGAGATATTAGTCTTTTTTTTAATTTCTATTATGAAGTATCAATTTGAAAGAAAATTAGCAACAATTTATTACTTTTAATATTCTAGCAGCTATGATGGTTGTGGACAAGCATTTATATGAAAGGTTGTATTATTATTGACACCGTTTTTTTAAGCTTTCGATAGTATTGTATACCCACGCCGCTTGAGCACAGTCCTGTGTACATGTTAATGTGTGATTGTACATGTGTAAGAATTCTTTCATAATTTCAGCGTGCTGTACCAGCAACAGAACCAGCCGATGGATGCGTTGCAGGCTTACATCTGCGCGGTGCAACTGGACAAGGGTCACTCGGCGGCGTGGACTAACCTCGGCAGCTTGTACGAGAGTTGCCAGATGCCGCGGGACGCGTTCGCGTGCTACAACAACGGCGGTGCGGCCGCGAGCGCGACGCACGCGGCGCTGCGTCAACGCCGGGCGTTCCTCAAGGCGCATCTCGCGCACGCGCCCATGCCCTCCGTCACTGGCAAGTGAGTTACGTAAAATTAGTAGATTAGGATTACGATAGTCGCTAACTCGTAAATCATATGGATATAATTTTACAAGAATATGTAATTGTTCATAATTACAATCATACAATAATCACATTTACAATGGACGGTATGATATCCTGAGTCGCGGTTGGCACGGACGTATAGAAATGAGACATTACATAATCAGACTCGAGAACAAACATTTGATTATTATATCAAAGCCGGGATGGATATTGTGTGTTTAAAACTTTTACTGCCGTTTGATTGTTAGTACTACAAGTATGTTTATAAATAAATAGGAACTAACAGCTACACTATTATCATATCATATCATACTCCCTAAAAGTCTGGGAAAATCTGACAGAAACTAGATAAGTATATGATAATAATCGACATAATATAATCTTGAATGTCAACTTTTGACACTGGTCGACTCGCAAATAAGGTAATTTTGAAGATTAAAATGTGTGTTTACACAGACCAACATAGCATTTACGATTTTATTAAATAACTAGCGGCCCGTCCCAACTTCATTCGGGATAAACAATTAATTATTATACCCATACACTCGATACAGAGCGTATGTCCATCGGGAATAATGTACCATTTAAATTATGAAAGAATATTCAAATACGTTCCACGGTTTCGGAGATTACCTTCCGCATATACACAAACTTGCAAAATACGTTTTCTCTCTTTATAATATTAATTACGTAATATTTAAATTATTAATATTCATTTATAACGGTGTTGGTCAAACAAGTTTATTTGACTCAAAATTTAATTGTTTACGCAGTTTTGCGTAATTTAAATACACGTATCACATTATAACTTGGTCGAACGAAGATAATTGATGTTACGTTGACCTTAGTATAAGCTTTGGCTTTTAATAAGCTGTTTAAATGCAAATGTATGCGTGCCGGCACATTTCAGTTATTTACTTAAATAGTAACTGAATACAAATAAGAAATAATTTCTGTGAGTTTTAAATTCGTAGTAAACATAAATTGTAATGCGGTCGATAATAATTACACGATACACGCTTCGATCCCCGGTCAGGTCATTAGTCGTTTGTAGAGGTTTATATGTGTGAATCTACATAAGACGTTTCGACCATGAAGGTTTTTCTGTATCAGACGTCGCCAACTGCCCTCTATCGAGGAGGCGTGGAACCTGCCGATATCTGCGGAGATGTCGTCGCGCGCGCCCAAGTCTGCGCCGCCGCCCTACCCCGGCAAGCGGCCCGAGGAGCCTCCTCCGCTGACGCACCACCAACTGCAGACACTTCAGTACTTGCAACGGAACTCGCACAATCTGTCGCCCCATCAACAAGTACCTATTATTCTTTTTTATACAACAAAGGACCACCTTTCGAAATTTACATCTAGTCTATTTAAGAGTAAAAAAAATTCCACACATAGGTGTCGCGTTAAAACACAGCCGATAGTTAAAGGATATTAGTGAATAGGTTAATGTGTAAATGACACGGACGCCTGGAAATATAGTGCCGCAACCGATTCCGTGTGGGTGAAAACTTTGTAATTATTATATGTTGATTCAAAAGTTTCTTACGCCGTTTCTTTTGCTCATTTTTGAGGCATCTTTTCGAAAAGGTAGAAGTGAAGATTTACGCGTATTTACGAAATACGCAAATGATTAAATTATTTTGAATTTATCACGAAGTAATTATTTTTATACGGTTTCTTTATACGTACGTATCTACGATCTTAATATTTTTGTGGCAATAGCTCTTTTTGTCACAATATTAGGATCACAAAAAATAGCTCGTCTCATGCCAACCACGAATATTATTCAAAAGAGCGTTATTTGCACTGTAAAGCAACTAATATTGTTGATAACAATTCAATACTATTATATTGTAGGGCTCAGTTTTCCTTTCAAAGTTTTAACTATTGCCCGACAAGTCGAATTAGTTATCTTTGAAACTATTTCGTTTAGTTGGGTCTGTTGAGTTTAACGATCAACGTGCTTGGATGTCTCCATATAATCATGTTCGCAACAATTGTATGGAACTTCGACTGTACGCGAACTATGTACACTGTGTGTAGTTTCACGGCGAAGTTTACAACTTTTAAAATGTTGCGAGTTGCTAACAAGAACGAAATGTATTTATTTTACTACACTATAATTATGTGCGAAATATTATTTTTTATTTCAATAGTCGACAAACGTGCGACCAAATGATTTGGTGGTAAATGGTAACTGCCACCCATAGACGACTGCAACACCACATGGGATAGTTAAGCGACGGGTTTGACAGCCAAGAAGAAAGCAAGGAGTCCGCTCTATAATAGACACTCACTGTCACCGAAACACGTTTGAAGCATTCCACGGTTTACAGAACGAGGATATTAAATTAGTATTAATTTACTTTGCAACAATCCGCAAGCACAATGTATGTTGTTATATACTTGCATGATACATTGTGTTTGCGGATTGTTGCAAAGTAAATTAATACTAATTTAATAACAATGAATTTGCGCAAAGTAACGCCTGATCCTATCAACTAAAACGAGGGTAGCCGGCCGAGTAGATACAAACCCCTACCGGCATGAACGTATTAGGAAATATACCGAGTGCTCCTGATCCTAGCGACCTCCAACACAGGGATCTGATCTGAAACTGTCATCCGTTTAGTAATACGAGATGGAGAGCTCGATTTCTACTCAACGATAAATGGATAACGATTCGCGTTAAGTCAAAATTTTGGCATTAAAATTGTATATTGTCAGTAGCCGTAGTAGGAACTTGTATTAAGCGAAGTATACGTTTGAATTTGTTGATGTTAATAAATCATACCAGTTTTCGTGGCTGAGTTGATAGTGTACGGTCGTTGGAAGTTTGATGTCTGGGAAGGGTTTGTAGTATGGCAGGTAGACGTTTTGTACCGGTAAAATGTCGATTTAATAGCGAACACAAATGTATTTTTTCCATTGTAGCTTTAAAATGTTCAATTTTCGTTTATCATTTGAAGTTACCACAACTAAAAAATAATAACATTAACGGGAAAAAACATACGGTTTTATAGCAAATGTTATTATATTTAGTTTTTATACATTAAACTTTTAATTGCACCATTGCTAAATTCTCGTGTTCAGAATATTATTTCGATACAATTTAATTTTATGTTTAAATTTTTATATTGCGTTATTGAATATAAACTTACAAGGAGACTTCTAACATTGACCTCTAACGGAACGTCGCACGGTGGACGAAAAACAAGTTTCCCTTTAAAAGGATTTTCGAAAAAAAAATGTGATTTTTGGCAGTTTAAAGGTTACACTTTTGTATAAGACGTGAAAACATTGTATAATTGTAATAGTCACGTGTTTTTTCGTTGAGTAAACACGGCCAAAAAAAGTTTTTACATTTCAACTGTATGAAAATGAGACTCGCGCGGTGAGACTGAAACTTTTTGGTTACGTAATGTATAGTGAAGCTACGTGACCTTTGACCTTGACCTGGACCGGTCCTTTTTTAAAGACATGAATTAGTTAAAAATATATATTTTTGTGAAAAGCTCTGACTGGGTGGGTATCGTACATCAAACACACCTGTTTGTTAAACGTATTGGTTCAGTACCTATCACCCGATAGATGATAACTCGACATAGCATTTGCCTTTGATCAACAAAAACATTAAATATGAATGAACCTAATTCAATAACAACAATTACATCTGGTTTCAATATCCATCTTTATAACACAGGTGTGATTGACAAAATATTCTGGTTTTGTTATTTCGTGGTAATCAGGGTCTTTGTTGGGTGAAATCAAGATTGAAAATGATTTTGGACAACAGAACGATTTATGAGACGAGTTAGGAGAACATATAGTTTTGCTACTCCATAGTCGGCACGTGCAGACAAATTATAGAAAAATTTAATTAACGAGCTACATTTTCTCTATTTTAACTTGAAGTGAAAGATATTGACAATTTGGTTTCATCTGAAACAGGCTAATGACGGCAAGGACTTATGTTAGATTTGAAACTGGGGAGGTATGCGAGTCAGATAATATCAGTGAATTATGTGTAATATCCACCTTCGCTACAGGCCTGCTGGTTTCGCGCGAGTGAATATTATAGTTTTTTTTTTGAAATCTTTATTGCTAACTTTAGATGTTTCGTCAAACAGTTTTCCTATTGGAATTAAGTTATTGTGCTCAATTATGTCGGCCTCATGAAAGAGCAATTGATGCAGTTGGCATGTATGTTTTCATGTTTGTACAAAACTGTATCCCTTGAACTGTTAAATATTACATTTAAATTTTCATAAATCCTATGAGTGGCGAGTTCATTTTTTCGTCACTGTGGACCGCTTCACAGAATAATCGTTATATAATAAAAAATCTTAGGTATTTTTGCATATCAAATAACTCAGGCATAAAATTATTAGAACTGTAAATTAGCATAGATATTACGAAGAATTATAATTATCATTATAATTGTATCATTAATTTTTTTTTAAGTTTATTACAAATATGATACATTTCATGCACAGAAGCGGATGTCTGTTATTTAATGATACGTGGATAGATACTGCTACGTTGGGGTTCTTCCCAGGAAATAGGTCTTGACACCAACCGAAAATAACAACATCACTAATATCTGTTGTGATACTGGATGACGAAGACTTCAGCGTCACCGGGGGAGCGAGGGATTAGGTGAAACCCCCTAATGGGGTTACCACACGATCCCATAGATCTCGTAGCAGCGGTACCATTTGCACAGTACTACGTCGCTGAACCTGACGGGAGGATGGGGACACAAATCCCGATAAAATGTCTACCTGAGTAGGCACACTGTCAGTTATACAGCTTTTCCAAGGCCTTAAAAACTAAGGGCAACGTCGCGTCTCTGCTCTGTACGCTCATTTTAACAATTGTGATCACATAATTATATGGCCAATAAGTTTTACCCGTTGCAGTCTTTCACCGGCGACGCTTGTCTATCTAATCTAATTTTTTACTTAACACTACCATGCAAATTTATTCTGTTTGCATTTGTCGTACATACACAGGTCACTTTTGTCTAGGTGACTCTTGCCGTCCTTCCGACGACCTCGCGTCTCCTCGTTCTGTGCGGCGCTCTTGAAATGTTCGTCAATGGCGTTGAACCCATCCAACTGCGTACGACGTTTTTCATATAATAATAAAGACATTTAATTATTGTTTGTTTAATGTGTGCTGATGTTATATCACTTAATGCTGTGTTTGTTCGCAGGCGTTAATGCAGCAACTGCTGTCACAGTATCGCTTGGCGCAAGCGGCGCGGGCGCGTGCGGTTTGTATCCCCCCTGTATACGTATGCGTGTAACCGAACCGTGTCTCCCATCCCTCGTGATATCCGTTAGGGCGGCAGGTCTATAACGTTTTATGGCGGTGCTCGACAAACGATTAATCCGACGGTCGTGTTTCAGGTGACCAAAAGCGAAGGTAGCACTGCGGGCGGAGAGAACGCAGAGTCGCTCGCCGAAGATCTGCTCAAGAGGTTCTCGTCGGAGTCGCAGCCGGAGATCAAGAAGGAACCTATCACAAGTGAGTGTTATTCGTTATATCACGTTCATGTCACGATCTTGACTGTTATAGATGCATTGCATGTTCTGTGCAAGTAGACTTCGGTGAGTCAAACATTGAATGACGTCGGTATGAAATAGACTGTAAAGACATATCTATGACCGGGTGAATGGTGGTAGAATAGAATGACGTGAAAAGAGTTAAGCATGTTGGTTGGAGTGGGGTTATTTAGTTATTTTCCATATTATATTTTTTGTACTCCTATTACTGAATCTCCTAAAGATTAGACGGAATTTAATGCAGATGTAGTTGTGTAAATAATGTTGTGTGTGTTTATCGGCCTTATGAGATATTGTACGTTGGTTGTAGGTCTCCCGTATTTGTTGTTACAATGATCACTCTTAATCCTTCAACTCGTAAATTCCGTGATTCTTCTTTTTTCTTTTCAATCGCTGCAGCTCATCAGTATATGCGGTCGTGTGCGATCTATGCTAATTTTACCAATTTTGTCCTATGTTCATTCTTCCTTGAATACAGTGACGCGCGGTTGGCCCATATATATATATTCCAAGTATTCAGTACTTACGGATGATATTAATATTCATTCACAAATATTACGTGCTTAATAAAATATTATTTGTACCTTCGTATTATTATATACAACAAACAGTAGATCGGGTAAAGGTATATCTTGGTTACGCTAAATTTACCGCTACTTCGTTCACATTAATACATGCTATATTTATGTAAACTCAACCATTGACTTGATAAGCTCAAATATAAATTGCGGTATTCTCACACATTTAAAGTATTTTACGAGTTCGAATAAGCGCTCACAGTTTGCAGGCAAATCGATGTGTCCGTTTTTGTTCGTTTCATTGAGAAATTAAAAACAGGCCTGAGGTTATACTCTTATATTAGGTGCAGCGGCCAACTGCAGAGTGCGCGTCTGCACCTAATAGTTACTGAAGAGGTTACAGGAAAATAGGTCCTTCGAATTGTGTGGGGTAGTTACAAGGTTTATGTTATCGCCCTTTACAAAGTATAGTCAACGGCAAATATTGTATAATAAAGTAAAAATTAATGTTTATTTAATGGTCTTAACCTAAAATGCGATTATCAATATATTGTATTATGCCAATTTAAATGTAACAATTGTAAAAGGTCGAAGCTCGATGGTAACTAAAAGAAATTTAACGGCTTCGAATGTTACGGAAATAATTACGGGCTAATTAATTATAAAATTTAAGTTGTCGAAAACCCGTCGGACTGGATTGCTAGTTGATTATTACGATAGTACTCAGTCAGTTGAACGTCTTGTGTCATAGACGACAGGTGACGAGTTGGATGGGTGATTGCTGACTTCATGAGCGCGTTCGTGCTTTGGAGGGTACGTTGTGCCGTTGGATCTATTTGTTGCTGTGTCATGTTATCTCACCTGTGTTCACTTGTGGGTCGAAGCCATTCTAACGGTTTTCAACGATGGATTGATTTTCTTTCCGGCTTGGCCAATTTATGAATATTCAGTAAATTATTAACTTCCTGTATGAAACATTACACGCTTTTTTCCAAATTTTTTATCAAAGAAATTCAATTTATTTCCCTTATGATACTATTAATGATATATATTAATTAATCAATAAAATTATCTTCCCCCAAAGTCTTCGGTTGCGACCGCTCCTGCTTCGACCTTGGATTTGGGACGTCGATTGTAGATATAAGGTTCCGATTAGATATAAAGTGTTCCGAAGAGGGCTGTCATTAGCTTATTTGCATCGACCGGACCGCTCATTGGGTACCGGTTGCGCAAACAGTACGTTCGTCAGCAAATATGTGCAAGGGAATTTATTTATGACCTGTGACAGTTTTTATATTCGTATGAAGTAGATAGCATACATACATCCATAATTAATAGTTAATTTGTTCTAGCGATGATTCATTATCTTATTCAACCGGTTATCATAATATATAATACTTTTTTGTATATATTTTTTAGTTCGATAGCGTCAATGTCAACTGAAATTAATCATTGTCAAATTGTTATTAATAGTAAAAATATGGTTAAAACTTTAAGGAGACGAGGTTAGTGCTGATATAACTGTAAATACAGGCGCGAAATCAATGTATTATAATATTAGGTTATAATAATTATATATGATATGTATTCCTGTGTGTAATTTAAGCGCTTGGTGTGTAATTTGGCTTATTTATATATTATATAGTTTTAGTCCGTCCCAAAAATATGTAAATTGTTTTTTATTTAATGTTGTCCTCTACATCTCGATTCTTGTTAAGGAAGTTGATTGACTTTTTGTGAAATCGTGTCCTCAAGTTATATATTGCTGATTAGTTTATCCAATAACTATGTCGCCGTGATCGGACGTTGAGTTTCTTGTTATATAACTCAGTATAGTAATAAGTTCGAATACTTATCAACCAAGTTATTCAGTATATCTAACGTAACAGGAAGTATTTTTATATAATATTAAAGAAAATATAAACTTTATTAAATATGCACATATATACGCACCTGGCTCATCTTGGAAACGGAATGCCGTGGATCGAAGTGCAGTGACAATTGACTTAAGTGTGTAGGTGGTGGGAATGACGTCAGTGGAGGTGCCCAGAGATCCGTCAGTTGAAACGGACATAGTATGTGCGTCTATTTTTTTAATGTCTCTATGCAACGTTCGAGTTTCCCCGTGTCCATCTCCTTTTGGGCTAGCGTCGTATAGATGCAAACGGAAATTAGAAGATGGACTAGAGACATTGACAAAACAGACACACCGTACGTATCAACGTCACTGACGTAGTTGATGTTTTGTCCAGAGAGCGCCAATAGCGGCGGCGCGGGCGCTGGCGGCGGGGGCGGCGGCGGCGAC
>PDGT01000063.1:1340367-1353845 GCA_003671415.1 Megathymus violae | reverse complement strand
CGGGGTGCTGGGCGGTCGGCAGCCCGTGGTGAAGCTGGAGCCGCTCAAGACGGACCCACTCAAGCCGGTCTCCTTCCACAGCGGAATGAACTCCAAGCAGATCTTGGAGACGTGCAAGTGAGTAGTGCTGGACAATACGACGACATGTTATTTTCCTTGCGCCTGTGTGGTTGTAAAAATATTTATATCGTTATTGAATTCGATACTGAAAACAGACTTTTAAATACCTTTATTTGATTTTAAAACTCATTTAGATTGACGTTAGTAAAAAATCGAATGTGCTATTCTTGAACCAGTTTGAACGGGTGACGTTCGATCATTTTTGTTAATTTCTTTTGGTAATTAAAGTGTGAATTCATGTATCTTCTTGCGGTGGTTAAGCACCTTATGTTTAAATTATAAAAAAAAACATTCGTTCACTCAAACACAAGTCAGTAGCTAGTTGTGGACTGGTTCTTAATAAAAAAAATATTTCTACACTGGCTAGCACGGCAGAAGTTTTCCTTAACCCGGAAACCGATCGCGACGGCATCGATCCAATGGAGAGTCTAAAATTTCATAAAAAAAATCGGTTCAGCCACTTAGGAGCAGTGTCGGGACATACTCACACATATACACAAGAATATTATATAAAAATAATCAAGTTATTATAGTTTATATCACTAAGTACTTCAGAATAAATATCGTTCATTGCATAACTTCGTACTTCGGAATATGACCAACCGAGGCGGTATATAACATATAGTTGTATAACCACATTGTCCTAATGACTTGTTACATCAGTGAGAACGTCTGACGATTATCAGTATTGTGACGTACTTTTAAATTTAGCACAATTTTAGGAAGTATCATAAAAATCGATTAATAAAAAACAATTTTAAATATCATTCATTTATTATTATTAATAAAATGGGAAAAGATGACAGTTACGAGATAAATAGCAAATAAATAGATTTTATTCCGAATCTGTCATTGATATTGTCAAACTGTGGATCATAAATTCTGTAGTCTACTTGATATTTTATGGCACGGGTGCACACCGGTTTTCCAGTCCGCTGGCCCCGTCGCAGTAACTTTTTCTTGGGCCAGTTCATTGACTGTGGTAACGTACACATACACGTGGTAAAATTACTAAAATATAAAATGATATTACTTTTGTCATTAATTTTTGTAATGTACAATACCATTGTTTTCGATGTTTGTCGTTGTACGATGTTTCTTCTGAAGTATTGTACGTTGTACGTGAAGGGAAAATGCCGGTCCTCCGACGGCGTGGTCGGTGCTGGGCGACGGCGCGCCGCCTCCGGAGCCGCCAGGGGTTCCCCCGCCGCGGCTCTCCGCGGAGCAGCTGGCGCCGCCCGCGCCCTTCGTCTACGTGGAGTCGAAGCGCGAGGCGTTCTCGCCGCAACTGCAGGACTTCTGCCTGAAACACCCCATCGCGGTGGTACGAGGCCTGACCTCCGCTCTCAAGTTGGACCTCGGCCTGTTCTCCACCAAGACGCTGGTGGAGGCGTGGCCCGACCACGCTGTCGAGGTGCGCACGCAGCTCATGCAGTCGGCAGACGAGAACTGGGACTCGAGCGGGCGCCGCCGCGTGTGGGCGTGCGCGTCGCACCGTTCGCATACTACCGTGCGTAAGTACGCGCAGTACCAGGCCGGATCCTTCCAAGTGAGTGCCGTATTTATTTGTAATCATGTTTTATTTAAACAATAAGTTGGTGCTTGACATTGTTTCGATAATTTTAAGCGGCAGATGATTTTCGAGTCGGTGTGATGATTGACGATCGCTTGTAGGAGTCCCTGCGGGAGGAGCGCGAGCGCGGAGCGGCGCCCGCGCACGGTACCGGCGCACTGTCAGATTCGGACGGACGCGAGTCGGGCTCCGGCCCGGCCAAGAGAAGAAAGGTTGGGTTTTTTAAATTCTTTACGCCGATGTGCCACCACCGACTACACTTTACTAAATAACCTAGCCACAAAAAAACTTGGCGTAATGTTATTGACCGTTATAAAAGAAGTTTTCAGTCTTCGATAGGTGCAAAAGATTAATACTAAAGTTGTTGATAGCTTTAGGCAATATTGGTGTTTTGGGTGTCGTCTACTAGAAGAGTAAATTAAAAATAATGACTAGCAGCAATTATATACATTTCCATACGTATTTAGTGTGCAACTGAAACACTATGACAGCCGGAATACTAAGACTAAAGAGACATTAAAATCGTGGATACACAGTTTTAAAGGATATGCCAAATGTAATATAACCCAGCCTGCTGTAATACGTGTCACTGATTATTTGGATTGGATTCTCTTAACAGAACAGTAAATGTCGTTTCATTGAATACCACTGGCTTTTGCTTATTGAGATTACAAGTGATATTGTTAACATGTGTGTGTGATGTGTGCGTCAGGGCGCGCGCATGTTACGCTTCGGCACGAACGTGGACCTGTCGGACGAGCGCAAGTGGCGGCCGCAGCTGACGGAGCTGCAGAAGCTGCCGGCGTTCGCGCGCGTCGCGTCCGCCGCCAACATGCTCTCGCACGTCGGACACGTCATCCTCGGCATGAACACCGTGCAGCTGTACATGAAGGTTCGTGACACGCTGACGGTCGCCATGTTCCGTTATCACGGCGCACCGTATTGCTCCGGTATGGATCGGTGGAATGAGCGTGAGGTGGTTGAATAGCTGATAACATGATTTTATTGCAGACAACTTTTAGGTAGAATAAGATAAAAAATAAAGGACATGGACATTGATTCACATCTTACGAGTTTAATAATATCAGATTTTTATTCTAAGTACAATACGTACTCTATGTCCAATGCTCATATTATAAAACGTATATAAAAGTGAGATTATTTGTGCGTATACAAGTAATTAATTAGCTCAGACTTTTTGTTTGAATTATTGAGGTAACTTGGAATATTTTGATATTTTGTGAGAAACGGGTACACTGATGCCATTTGTAACCGACAACGTACCTTCGTACGTACCGCGATAATTATGCTTTATGCCAACTATATAAAACGAAAACTGTCGTTTCATCAGGTGCCAGGCAGCCGGACGCCGGGTCACCAAGAGAACAACAACTTCTGTTCGATCAACATCAACATCGGACCGGGCGACTGCGAGTGGTTCGGCGTTCCGGACGCGTACTGGGGCGGCGTGCGCGACCTGTGCGAGCGACACGGGCTCTCTTACCTGCACGGCTCCTGGTGGCCGGACCCGGAAGAGCTGCGGCAGCACGGCGTGCCCGTGTACAGGTTCGTACATGCGTTAATTAATCCAGCTTTGGCAACCAATGTATAGTGTGTAGTATGTGTAAGGCCTGTTCTCACAGATTTTGTCATCTGTCGACTCGAAGGACCAAAATATTTATGCCCCGACGAATAGTTTAATGTGTCAGTGTTATGAAAATTTGCCTGACATGGAAGAGTAAGTAAAATGGGACCTTATATAATTGGGTTACAGAGTTCAAGTTTAATATAAATGAAACATTTTGGGATACGTAATTGTTGTAGCACTCAATATTGATACGTAATTGATGGGTATTATACTTAATGGATAATGAAAATTAAAATATATTAATTTCGACTAATTAACAGTTGCTTATTCATTTTTAAATACAGACTTGGATAAAAAACATGGACGCGCATTCTATTTGATTATATAGACGGTGGATTTGTAGATGTACAAATTAAACATTTAATGGCAATGCCCATTAGCCATATAATTAATAAATAAATTTTTTTTACAAAGGAGATGATGAAAATTTTAAAAATTAACAATTGACTTCTAAAATTTGAAAGGCTATTCATTATAATACTAAACTTATTTAACGTGTAAACTTGATGGTGGTGAATTACACTACGTTTTGATTGGACGAATAATGGAGAACCGATGCCATAGGCCTTTGGTTGTTTCGGACCTCACCGGAATGTCCACAATCGTTGCAGGTTCACACAGCGGCCGGGCGATCTGGTGTGGGTGAACGCCGGCTGCGTGCACTGGGTGCAGGCGACCGGCTGGTGCAACAACATCGCGTGGAACGTGGGCCCGCTCACCGCCCGCCAGTACTCGCTCGCGCTCGAACGGTACGTGTCGTGCGGCTGCTGTAGGCGACGGTCGTCACAATCGCTGACCTCTATCATATCGATACACTGGATAGGCTGCATACTTTAGATGACAGATTTTTCTATGTGACTGTTGATTATATAGGCGCTACCATGGAGAATCTCCAAAGTTAGTGGTACTACATCTCAGTACTACATTGTGGTGTGATCGGTGCCAGAATCATTTCTAGTTCAAAATTGGTGTCATTATAGTCAATACAGTGTGTTCGTGATGTAGAGATCAGTGATCACAATCCTTTGATTACTCTCTGTTGGACTCGCTATTCACTAAACTGAGTGCGTGTTGACAGACTGCATTTTATGGACAATTTGTAGGTAGGTAGGTAGGTAGGTAGGTATTCTGTTTTTTAACATAGTTGGAATCACCAATAAATTGATAGCATAATTGTAATGAGTTTACTTTATACGACGAAGAGGACAGAAAAATTAGCTGCAATCTTCTATATGTAACGAATGCTTAGACCTGTGAATTTTAATGTTTTTGCGTCGCACCACACACATCAATATGGGTCAGCGGAACGTGGTGTGCATCAAATAAGTCGATATTATGGATATATAGGGCATAGTTTTAATATTTGATTGTATCTTGCAGGTACGAGTGGAACAAAGTGCAGAACTTCAAGTCGATAGTGCCGATGGTGCATCTGACGTGGAATCTCGCGCGCAACATCCGCGTGTCGGACCCGCGGTTGCATCGCGCGATGCGCACGTGCCTGCAGCAAACTTTGCGCGCGGCGGCCGGCACGCTGGCGGCGGTGCGCGCGCGCGGCGTGCCCGTACGCTTTCACGGACGCGCGCGCGGCGAGGCCAGTCACTACTGTGGCGCTTGTGAGCGAGAGGTGACTATTGGAATGTTCAATTTATTAATGTTAGACAATTATTTGTAGTGGTTTCATATGTGGTAGTAAAACCACTACGCCCGCCAATTTTGCTCTGAATGAAGGGGCTATGAGTGTTCTTATTTAAGTAGCAAGGGTGTTGGAGACAGCGATTACTATTAGAACTCCGATCAGTAGTGGTTTGTGATTGATCATAATAAGGAGTTCTATTGAATTTTTTCATTTATGGTACATATGTGCATGGTTTTCCTTCTAGTGATCGATAACTTTAACTTTTTCATTTTGATATGAATAAAGTTCAATAAAAAGGAAATAATCTAAATAAAATAAGATAAGTGGCTGTTTTTTCTTGTTCTTATATCTTTCATACGTAAATGAATATTCTATAAAGATCATAGTTATTGTGCGATATTGAGGTATAATGTACCGCGAATTAGAGAAGAAAGAAAACCGATGAATCATGTTGACCTGTGTAAATTTCCAGATTTTAATTCTTATCAGATATGAATGTGACCACGTTATGTATGTGAGTGTGACGAGGCGTGTTCTGTGTATGTTGCAGGTGTGGCATGCGCTGCTGGTTCGCGAGCACGAGCGGCGGCACGTGGTGCACTGCCTGGCGTGCGCGCGCCGAGCCAGCCCCGCGCTGCAGGGCTTCCTGTGTCTCGAGGAGCACCACATGGACGAGCTGGCGCAGGTTAATACACAAGTTTTATTGAACCAACCAAGCGGTTATGAAATTTTATCATTAGCATTTAATCACAGAATATATTCATAATTTAATTCGTATGATTGTACTCGAATTTTGGTGTTGATTTTCTATTAATTTTACCTACGACACACGGAATCCTACGATAGAGATACGAGGTGTTTTAGAATAAATACGACGGGTGTGTGTTTCTTTACGGAAATGCGTGATTATAATTAAGTCTACAACTATCGATCGTATCGATATAAGATCGTAATATTTATGAATTCATGTTATTAAATAAAATAGTTGTTTCTGGGTTTCTCGTAAAAATTGTAATAACATTCAATACTAGTTTGAATCATGTTAATAAAAAATAAGCGTTTATAAATTCTACAGGTGTACGACTCGTTCACATTACACCGGCCAGCGCCGCCAGCCGCGCCGCACGTGCCGTCCGTCGCGCCGCACGCGCCGCACGGGCCGCCGGCGCCGCCCGCACACACGCCAGACTGAAGGCGCCGCGCGCCATCACCGGGAGTGACGTCGACGTACCTGTATTTATTTGTGTGAGAGTGTATGGTTTTTGTTCGATGACGAGACGCTTAATTGTACGATATTTATCGCGTAGACATGTCGACGAGGCCGAGAGAGCATTATTGGCATTCAAATTTTGATAAAGTAAGATAGACGCTAGGAGGGATTCCTTTTTTTGACTTGACCAAATTTGTGAATAGAAGCGATCGCGATATATTTTTTATTACGCGGTTGACGTGAATTTTACGAAGATGCGAGTATTTTGGCGACGAAAGTAATTTTGTAATTAGGTAACTTTTACAATTTACACGCTCCTCGATCACTATTGTGTGTGCGAGATAATGATAGAGATATGAAGTCAATTATCGGCGACGAGTGTTCGGCCGGTAGTGATATGTGTTAGGTAGTTGACGGCGGCGACACCCTCCAGTTGCGTGGTAGTTGGATAGGGTCGGTTTCGGTAGTGAGAGGTTGTCGACGCGCCGCGTTCTCAAGTGCTCACGTGTTCACCACAATAAATGTGTTATTTTTGTATAGAAGCATATTTATTTATTTTTGTGTCTTAATTTGACATTATAGTTTTATTCGACTTTATTATACTGATCTTCATAGCGAATACTAGACGTAAGAATATGGCACGGATTGAGGCCCTGCGTTTTAGGAGGGTCTGGTGTACAGTGCTGATTGTCCCAAAGAACGTTATACTCGTGTAGGCAATTCACTATTGGAAAGTACAAGGAAACCACGTGTTCGCACTTTTGTGTTTGTATTTCTTTTTTTGTAATTTGACATTAATTTGGGATGACGAATGTGTTTGATTTTCAAAATTGTTTGATTAGACTTAGTTAATTTTTTTTTGTTATCAAATATTTTGAATCGGACTGTAAAATCATTAATCTTAGGCATAATTTTTGGATCGATCGATGTAAATTAGAAAGGTTTAGTGTATGCTCCAGTCGGCAGTGGGTTGGTTGGACGTCACGCCTCCGACACTCCCGTTGGTTGTTTCTCTTGAAGTTTTATCGATTTGTTAATGAGATTTCATGTTGATTGTATTGCATTCTGGTGTCGGAGGCGTAGGCTAAGGCAGAGATACGTTGTTGGTCGGGTCTTGTATAGCGAATAGCGACATAGAAATAAGTAATCGTAACATCACTGCCATGTATGACCTTACTGTTTATACTGTAATATTAAATTTTTATTAAAGTATATATGTACGTAAATCATGTTTTATTTTTAACTTACGGTACGTGGTATAAATGAAAAACTGGTGGGGCGTTTACACCCTTTTAATTTTAATAGTGCTGATTGAGCTGATCAGAAACCTTTAAACATAGCGGATCGCGGTATATAACGAAAATGCACAATTCTGAATCAGCCCAAATTAATGATATTGTGCAGAAAATATATTGCCCGCGTACCTTAAATGATCTCCAAAGCCGACCAGCACGGCAATCAAAAAATTCTTCACACACGGTCGACGGCAAGTCCAACATTTGGGTGATTCCATTGTATTTGGTGATTTAAGGGCCCTTGCGATTGTCGTTATAGAAAATATCTTCATAGACGAACCCCTGCTTATCCAATGAATCCTAGCGGCACCATCTAGCCAATTACGGAATCAACATACAGAGATATCAGATAAGTGGGCTCGGCACTTGGTTATTGTAGATTGTGGTAAAATTTAATGTTATACTCTTATTTCGTTGGTGAATATTACTGGAAGTATGATGATTTTCCAAAAAAAAATATTTGTATTGTGAGGGTCTATGTTGATAGCCTTATCAATAGTTTCTTGGTAGCGACCGTGCTTGTCCAGCACGGAGGGGGTTCCGAATGCGATCGATTCGGTTCCTCAAGTTAATTTAGTGCTAATTATGTAAGGATCGACAAGGTTCGGAATGCTAACGCGTGCATATTACCACAGTAATCATTAATCACACAGCCGCTTCGTCGGAACGGCATTGTGGATGTGATTGGCAGTACTTGGCCGCGGATTTTTTTTAAATATAAATAGCTGACAAACGAGTTGCCTGGCCTCAAGATAGTGAACACTGTAGCTTATGGATGTCCGTGATACCAAGGTCATCGGACGCGATGACTGTGGAAGCGGGCAAGCCGTTAATTACTAGCTTTTCTATACTGCAAATGAAACACGCTAAAACATTTTATAGAAGCAGGATGGCAACAACAAATACCATTGTCGAGATTAAGCTGTGAAGAGGACGCCAGCGAACTCCCAGTTGAATCTGTTCAGTAATAATTGTCATACAGAGCTTGTGCAATGTTCCTATAAAACATTCTGTATACATGACAGTCTCGAATGATCCTTTTATATATACTTTTTACAACTAAGTGCTTAACTACAACTATACTTTTTTTTCTGTCTTATAGTAATACAATAACCTATAATAGGTTCGAGCTACTTCGGTGAAAAAAATCTAAAAAAGGCCTTTGTTTAAATCTAGGTATTATACACACTCCAAGAGGAAACTTGGGACTCGTTTTGCTGATTATAAATATATATAGATATAATAATAGAGTTTATGTGGTTAAAAATTAATTGATGCATATTTCGCAAAATGTTGCTCGGTATACTCGTAGATGGAGTCTTGGGTTAGTTAACCGCATTACAGTAGTCACAATGTAAAGGCACTCATGAACATAAACTAACCTTATATGAGCGTAAAATCAAACGGTATAATGTGTGAAAAATCCTTACTCGTTTTTATTGGCGTTATTTATAAACTGTATTAAACATTTTATTTTAGACAAAATCTCTTCACATCATAGTTTGTGCAGAATTAAACAAACATATAAGCGTCGTTACAACTTTGTATCAGTAGGCCTGTACTCATAGAGATGTGATGGCTTAGAACCATCCATTAACCAACTATCGAAACTGCACTGCCAACTTGTACCTACCCACAAAAATTAAGAATGTATGAACAATGTAAATAATAAATGCTTTAGTCGATTTAAAAAAAAGCTTCTGACAAAATTACTAAGCGGAATTGGGTGGGTGTGGTAAAACAAGAAGATACATAGAAGATTATACCAGAGAACTAAACATAGATAACATAACTGAATTTATTATGTATATGGCTGAATGTGGCTCAACCAACGATTTGAATCTTTATCAGAGAATTAATAAATAACTTCTTTTTTTCTGCAAAACTTTTGTGACTATAAGCATTAAATTGATTTGATATGTAACCTAATGGTAAGCAATTCGTGCGGAACCTTTTCAGTATATCGTATATACCTAAATGTTACGGTCTTTAGCTATTAGAATTTATTTATCGAATCGACTAGACACCGTTAAAATTCAAATCGATTTATCGAAAAATCGTTTTTTTTAGTTGTATCGATTTCTAAATATATCTCTAGATGATAAACGTCAAAATGGGCCTATTAGATTCTAACGACTTCATCATTCAAATAGCCATCGTGTACTGCAATATAACTCTTTATATAAGATGGCAATGAAAGGACTATCTAAAGTTAGAAATAGGGGAACTACCGATCGATGTAATTTTCATTACCAACGAAAAAAAACAGCAATAATTGATTTTAAAATACTTTATTTTATATATTCATTATACTTCATGATTACTTTAGATACCATATTTTCATCTAAATATTTTTGTTTCATCAAAAATCAATTCACTAACACACGTGTGAGAATATTACTAATATTTAATAGTATAATATTTCAAATTGCATTCACAAGAAATTTAAAGCAATAAACATGACACAGGTTCAATACATTGCAGAAAATGCAAAATAAGTCTACAATAATTATACTGGAATATAAAACAGTCTTACATATACGAAAGGTTTAACTAAAAGCATAAGTATTTGTTGTGATGGTTTCACTATTATATTAAGTTCAAAAATACACTTACATTTATATGTATTTATTTAAGTAAGCTTTTGTAGCACCTATTATTTCTTAATGATTACTTAGGCCAAGTATATATTTCCTAATTAAAGAGAGCTTATGTCATCAAAGCAAATTAAAATATATTTAATTTTATTACACAAAATATAGCAGTGTTGGACCATTTAAAAGTGCTGATTTAAAAAGTTTGGTATTCATATTGCACAGCAATACCTATTGATCTAATCTAAACGCATTTCATTAATATAGTCTTCACTTCATATTACACGCATTTAAAGAAGACTAGCTCTCACATATTTATGTCCAAGTATTCTACGTATACACATTTTTTATCAAGTAGACTGATTAATTTATCTAGAAAATACGTATGCCTGGGTTCATAATATTGTCACCAAGTTAGTTTTTGAGTATTGTTTAAATTTAATATTGGAATGTTTTTACAATTAATCTCAGGATAATTAAAAGGGTCGTCAATTATATCAAGTTATATTTACAATGTTACGATTGTTTCTAAATGTCAATATATTTTTAAATATTATGAACCAACAAGCGAATTCGTATCCCTTTGACAGGCTCATTAAAATATATTGTTAACAGATGTAAATGTACAGAGGAACTAGTTCAGAACAAAAAAGAAAATTTTGTGACTAATTTATTCAATGTGTTTATTATATTGAATATTTTATTACATCATTTAAAAAGTGGGTACTTAGTACGTGCGACAGAAGTTACACTTCTTTGGTGTCATTAATAAATACTTTTTCATTTGCGTAAGAACTACTGAACGAAATAACGAATTCATTCATGTACTTCTATGGTGACTGTAAGTTTCATGTTTAACTTTAGAGCCCAGGAACGGATTTACTTTATATCTCAAGATGTGTGTACGTGCAAAACGAAGTAAATAAAAATAAAATGATGAATGTGTGCATTTAAATGCTGCGCTGCGCGATTTGAGTCACCAACTTCAATCAAACAACTATCTTAAACTAGAGGAATTTACATCGACTTTAATTTTAACACCTCTAATAATAGACATGTATACATATTTAATGTGATAGGTTTAAAATATGAATAGTTTGACTTAAGCTTCTTTGTGCATATATATAATATTGTTTGCTTAGAAAAATATTTATATAATAAAGTCTATTTTGACACAACACTCGGTGCAAGTAATAGTTTGTATGTGGAATAAAGCCATACAATAATGAAAAAATGGAAGACTTTAAAAGAAGACTAATTAGAAATGTTCAGTTAAATATTGTATGACATGTAGCTTTATTATAACGGAATTACAAAGCTTTGTATTGTACATAAACGATCAATATGTAATGTAAACACAGATTAATGTCTATACAGTATTATAAATTGTAATAAAGATATATTTTTGTGCTTGCAATCAATAATGTTACTTACAATTCCTTAATTAATATAATATATTCTAATAGTATTGTTGTGCAGTGTAATGAATATGCACAATTAAATTAATAAAAATCAGTAATTTAATGTTGATTCATGCCGAAGCATCTTGCATTAACTTTGGGCGAAAGTTTGCTGTTTTGCTTCTAACAGCTAGTATATCTGCTAAATATCTGTAGTAATTCATTGACCGCACTACAATGCAATCAGTTAGTTTACAATAGATAATTATTATTGTTAGTTTACAATTAATCTACTATTTCTTATATCTCAGTTTGTATATTTAATGACATACAGATTAAAAATATTTTGACTCCACCTTCAGTTATCAATTCCTCATTCCAAACAATTTCAGTCCATTAAAATGTATGTTGTATATAAATTAAGCACTCTGTATTTGTATGTATACTAGTCTGGCAACAAATATAATTATCATTACGGTTATATTTTGACTGGTTAGGGCTCTTGATCTTTACAAATTCAGCAAAGTTAAAACATAAATATCCCTGATACTAATTATTATTTCATAGTTATTTGACGAGTATATTAAAACACAAATTAAGCTACTTTTTTTTTTGTGTATTCGGGGATTTACTTTTGTATATAACTGGGTGAAATAAGAGAAGTTTAAGTAATGAATAATCTGTTAAATGAAATTGGGCTTCTTAAAAGCCTAAAATTGTGTCAGAGGGCCTAGTTCCCGTACATTCTGTTAGATGGTGGCCGGACAGTGGCTAACATATCAAGTAGGGATGTTACGGATAAGATACTTCGGATCTGGATATGTACACAGATATATGAATAATATTTTACCGGTTTCGGTTAAGGTTATGGATATCAGATGATTTACGACATGGAAAAAATATACATATAATTTACAAAGTTTGATATATAAATAAATAAAATAATAAAACTATCTAAAATGAGAGCGACTCTGCTAATGCATCGGCTCGGTCAACGTAAACCAGTCATAACGTGCTTTATTTACTCTGCCTCTATCCGAAATTGTTCGAAACTTTTTTATCGGATTCGGCTACGGTTTCGGATATATTTTTATTTTGGATGTCCGATAGTTTCGGTTACGGTTACGGAGCTTCATGACATCCCTGGTATCAACGAACACGCTAGACGTTTTGACAGTGAGTATTGCAGTTTAAGCTATCATATCAGTATGATAGTAGATAAAACGCGAACAAATCTGCATTAGGGATGTTGCGAATATTCGCATCCGCATCCGCAATTGCGAAACTTCTGCATTAATATAAAACATTCGCATCCCGATCTGCAATAATCAATGCGGAGTTTCATGCGAATGCGAATGTCGCACGAGTTGGTACATGAAAGCAATTAGACGGGGCCGAAAACCCGCGTGCCGTCTACACGCGCTCGTTGACCAACAGGAGCAAGATTTTATTGGGCGACATGTTTCGACGCGTTTGTTATTGTGTATCATTTGTTTACCGTACATCAATCTTTAAGTGTTTAGTTTCGCATAAACGAGTATTGAGTGTTATTGTAAATAAACAGTGTGCATTGTGTGTTAAGGGAGATTTATGCAGTTTGTTTATTAAAATATTTCGAAGTGAACTACAATGTCACCGCCGATACAAAGTGGTATTTGGAACTATTTTAAACCAAATGAACATGACCGCGATAAAGCTGATTGTAAAATATGCAATAAAAGTAACTCTCACAAGGGCCGTACCACATCGTCTTTAAAAAATCACATGAAATCGATGCATCCAGAAGAGTTTAGTTTATTTGAAAGTTCAAGTCAAGAAAAACAATTGTGCAATGAGAAAACTGACATATGTAAGTTTCATCATAAAAAAAATATTAACATTTCGACTGAAAAGTAAAAATTAAAATCCGCATCCGCATCCGCGGATGTGAGTGTTAAAGTATCCGCATCTGCATCCGCGGATGTGAGTGTTAAAGTATCCGCATCTGCATCCGCGGATG
>PDGT01000063.1:1321327-1340177 GCA_003671415.1 Megathymus violae | reverse complement strand
TCCGCGGATGTGAGTGTTAAAGTATCCGCATTCGTATCCGCGGACGTGAAAAAATCTATATCCGCAACATCCCTGATCTGCATCACAAAGTGTTAAAAGGACATGTCACACATACGTGTCAGGTGTCAAGCAATTAATAGTTACCAATGTGTTTTGTTTGTAACTGTTTGGAACACTAGTTTCTATAATTAAAATGCGTTATAAAATACGTTAGATAGGCTGTCTTGATTACAATGAGACTGTGTTAATGTTGCAGCATTATTTCGTACTTGTGAGACAGCCATGGAAATGGGAAAATTATCTTGGTGTAATCTTACATAATGATGCTGCATTAAATGGATACATAATCATCACAGCGCACGTCTCACTGCTGGATTGGCCCTCACAATGTTAGGAATAAACACCACGGTCCACTATGCTTGCCAAGTGTAAATAGTGTAGGAAAGACACTTCCCAGATTTTCAAGTAAACTCTCAGGTTCGTGGTATTTTCTTTTACTGGAACTATATATAAATGGGATCTTACAAGCGTACAGGCTTAGCCTGCTTAATCCAACCTTTCCCCTCCTCCCGCGAATTCCTTAAGAATAAACCGTCCATTGGTAGAATCTAGCTTATCCATTATACATGATAGAGATCAGCAATTCTGTATTTTTATCAATACCAGGATTTATCGTTTCATATTGGATTGCGGCACCGGGCAGTGGTCTCAGGACCCGGATCGCAGTACGGGCTTGCGCAGTAGAAGAGCGGAGTCCGCCGACACGATCGGTAACTCGTTGGTGCAATGGTACTTGATTAGATGAGGTACACTCTCGAACACGCGGTCTTTGGTTCGAACCTGATGAAATAAAAGTTGGTTGCGTTATGTTTCTTGTTACTTGACATGGTGGTCGTTGAAATATTCCACAATACTAACAGTATACAGAGTTTGCTTGTTACATACATACTTTTATTAATAAGTGGAATAATAAATGGAGTGAACACTCCGCTGTAGCACTACGATAAACATATTTACATGATAGACATTTTACATTTAACAATAAAGTTCCAACAAACCAAACTCAAGTTTGTCAGTTTCTGCTACTTTATACTCTCCCGTTCAATTCAACTGCCCTCTTAGTTATTTTACAAACTGTTTTAAAGTTTCCTTCCAGTTTACATAATCAGTACATCACTCCATTCCTCTCACAGCCTTACCCTTCTCTCATACCTATTCAGGTTGGCATTTTTTACTATCGATGCTTTACTTTTGTTGCCATACTTAAAAATTGAAATTCTATTTGAAAATCTCTTCCACAATCGTTATGTTGTAGTCGGTCGCCTGATTTTTTAAAAGAACTTGAGGAATTTAACTTAGTATTGAAATCTTTCCTTCTTGATTTTTTCCCTACTTCATTAGTTATTTTGCAATAATTGTGTGAAACATGTAATTTTTCTTTTGTATATTTCTGTATGTACATTTATGCCCAAGTTTATGTATTCTCTTTTATCGTGTAGCCAAAGTTTGTCTGAAAGAAACCATTATCTGAGTGATAACTAGTATAATCTAGTTGTTCTGTTTGGGTTGTTATTGTTTGATGGCAATTGTCCATTTTTGTCAATGGCTTTCATCTCCATATATAATCTATATATAGTATTGATTTGATGATAAATTCTATACATAATTTTGATTGTCCAAAGGTCAGTGGTGGGATACGCTTCTATCTTTCTTCATCGAAGAAGATACTTATAAAGTGGGTCACAAATGATTATAGGAACTTTAGTATGTAATTGAAAAGATAATGTCATGTACGAGTTTTTAATCTAAGATTCACCAAATTGGCATCGTCCATTTCTCTCTCGCTCTCTCTCTCTCTCTTATATATTCACACTCACTCATACATACGTGCGTGCACACAGACAGTACGCACCACTCCGTTGGGGTCGACGAGTAGCAGGTGTTTGTGCGCGCCGCGCCGTGCGCCCGTTAGCACGAACTGCCCGGCGCACGCCGCCGACTCGCGCACCAAGAACTCGCCGTCCGACACCACCAGCTGACGTAACACAGTACAATGTTAATCGTACTATTGTTTCCACAATCATGCGACATGGTAAAGGTTCGGGATGTATTTATGCCAAAATTACGGTCGCTAAATTTATCGACTTAGTTACATGAGCTCATGTAACTATGTACTACTAACATATTATGTACACGTGTGCATCGTTTATTGGCTAATTTAACGCGCTGGGATCCTCCGTAACACTTCGGACCATATTTTTTATTTCATGGAAGATTTTAATTTCATGGCTTACTTTCGTTAGCCACTATTCTGACATTCATTTGAAACCAATAGGATACCTTTTCGGCAGTAGTCCGAGATATGGGGCCGTGGAACCAAGGTTCCCGCGCCAGCAGTGCCGCCTGCGCCTTCGCGGAGAGCGGTTCGGCCTCCGCCGCCGGCGACGACGCGGACGTCGTGGACGACGTTGAAGCCGCCGACGACGAAGTTATCGGCGCCGCGGTGAATGGCTCTGAAATGTTACGCCCAAGATATATTTTATACCGATAATGCCTTTGATGTCAAAATGGAATAATCTATATTAATATTATAAAGAGGGAGTGGGAATTTTGTGATTTGTATGTATGCGGAAAGTAATCCGAAACCATGACAGGTGCCTTTGAAAAAATATTATACCATTTAAAAGGTACATACTAAGTGTAAATCATATAATTAGCTTTCAAACACACCAATACCGTACTTTTCATCGTTTCCATAGTTTTACATTTCTAGCATAAGTTAATTTGTCTCATATTATTTGATTATTGTGAGATAATAATTATTATTTTACGAAAACATTAATACGTTATCTATACTACTAATAAAATTACAACGAGGTCGCCGAATCTGTATATATATAATATTTTTAAAATAATTTACACGTAAAACGACACAAACCTTGTCATGTCAATTATGCCAACAACATAAAAAAAATCAGCCAAATAAGTGCGGCCATTCTCAAGTGACGGCCTTTCATACCTATGACAGTTGACTTTTATTTATATAGATTTGGTAGTTGACACTTTTGGTTTTTGGGAAAAAAAGTGTAGTGCCGGACCAACTGGAAGAGATTTCTGATTAGGAATAAGTACAGTCAAGTTGGGTAATTTTGAACACTTTTCTCAGGTTTTAAGGATACTGAAAAATTCATGTATTGATTGCACTGTTTTTTACAGTGTGGTAAGTATTATTTCATACAAAAATGTAATTATCTAGCGAATATTATGATATAATACAGAATTTTTTAAGAAATTGACGTTTTAATGGCCATTCAGAGTTACGACTTTCGGGTAACCTTGAATTGAGTTATACTGGACGGTGAAAATCCTCTATAATTCACTAATTATTTTATCAAGATTACATTTTCATAAGGAAATTCAAAGTTACGCAACTTGAGTGTAGTGCTATTGCAAAACCTTTTCATATATGTACATATATATATGTTTTCCTGTAATTTTATTATATGCACAAAATAAATAAATAAATAAATAAAATAATCTCACGCATATCAAAGATGTCTGTGTGGTGGTTCTGCAGCAGGGCGGTGGGCGGCGTGCGCGGCGGGGGGGTCTGGTTCACGTAGTGCCGGACACTTTCCTCGCATCTGCCAATACAAATAAGATCCCCGAGATTAGAGACGAGACGAACTTTTTAGCATTCCATGGATTCACCGTGCGGGTGTCGGGTCCATTGTGTAGCAGAGGGCGAAACTCCGAACAGTTCCCGGGACTTGCGACCCGACTTGCGGGTGTGTGTGTAAGGGGGCGTCCTATAATTCATTTGTTAGGTTGTAGTTTCTTTTTGTGTGCCTTTCGGTATGTTAGTTTCCCACGGTACAGTAAGCTCTATCAGTACTATACGTTTGATTTGCCTGGAAACAAGGAATATGTCTGGTTTGGATGACTGATGATAATTTTCATACGTATGCATTAAAATAGTCCAATCAGTACCTAGGATTGAGATTGATTGTATACTATATGTAACGAATGAAGTTGTGAGACAAACTATGTTAGTAAGAGAACGTGAGAAGAAACCTTTAAAATACAGTATTAATTTTCGGCGAACCTCATCGTGCCTATTATCCATGTAATTCGGTTGAAATATCGGGGTTGGGGTATATATACAAAAATCGTTAGTAACCGTTAAGATCTTCTGTCTGGTACATACAACTTTCTTTTATATTTTGAAAATACTTTTATTCCTCAAATGAAAAATGAATCAGTTAGCTGGTTTCCTGCCTTTGAATTTCTAGAAATTTCACACATACGTACGGGATGAAAGTTTGGACCGAAATTTTATTATATTCTTTAAATTTTCATATTATTAGCGAACCACACATATATGGCATATGATATATACTCTACTTTAGATTACAGACAAGCCTCGACATTAATAATGACAAATTGTGTCAACGCAAAAACTTACATTACGCTTGTGTTTATTTCGTGCTCATCAAAGGCGCATGATGTCATTATTTTTATGTAAAGGTCACCATCGGTTCCGATGTCTTCGTACTACTTAGGAAATAACCCATTCTCCAGCTCCACGTCTTCGGTTTCATTCAGGTACCGGAGCGTGGGAGCGCGTCTGACACTATACATGCGCGAAATTCCTATGGTATTGTGTGTGTTCAGAGTCAAAAAGTGTTGACTGATACATACGATGATATCGAGGGCAGCGTGGCCAGCGGGGGCGGCGGCGGGTGTCGGTGCGGCGCGGGGGAGGGTGGCGCCTTGTCCGGCATGTCGTTGTAGTACTCGCGCTCCTCCAACGCCGCGCCCATCATGCTCCCGGGGAGCGTTGCAGCTTCCGAACATAGCGGACGAGACCCATTTATGTTTAAACTGTGGACGTGTAACACGACAGTTGAAAATTTACGCAATACGGGATCAGACAGCGCGAAGTAATCGATTTTTGATATAGTTCCATTAATCTTGCGTAAATTGGTCTTTGACATTGGTAACTTTTGTTTGTCAGTATCTACATATATATATATATATATATGTATGTATTATATAAACAGTATAAAATAAGTCGCTATTGAATTTCTTATTAGCGACACCGCTACTGGAATACGGATATTACTTAACTAAGAGCAGAGAATTTCATTTTCATTATATGTACTTATCTGTATGTATGTATGTATGTATATATATATATATATTTTTTTTTTTTCAACTAAAAACTACCCAAATTTAAAAGTGTGCGAGTAAGTGAGTGCTTGCGTATGCGCGCGCGTGTTTGTGAGTGTGATGATTTTTTAAAGTAAAGGTGTGTGTACATAATTATAATTATCAAAGTTTATTAATTGTTCTAATCTACACATTACTGCAAAGCAAATTTTCAGTGTCTTTATTTGTAACTTGGAGTAGCTAAGATTTAACTTTCTTTTTGCATACATACAAAGTTTGGTTTACATGATTGAGTTTGTGGTGTAGTTTACTATAAATCAAGGGTCCTAGAAAAAAAAATGTTCGACTGACAAAAACCGTGTTCGATTTTGGTAGGGGCCACTTCTGCTTTCTTTGTGATTTGTAGGTGATTGTTGACGGTAGAGAATTTTTTTGGTATCGCTACATCAAAGCTAAGATGTATAACTGACGCACGCTCAGGATTCCACATTCAGCGTACAATGTGTCCGTAGAGTATCTGCGTGATTTACCGAATGCAAATTTTAAGATAGCACGCTGGACACGTTCCAGTTTTAGAAATTGTGAACTACAGCTGCTCCCCAGGATACGATGCAGTAGCTTAAGATACTTTGAACCAAAGCAGTATATACTGATTTTATAAGATTGTTATCAACTACTGATCGGAGTTTTTTAAAAACAAAAATTAATTTTCGTACCCTAGTAATAAGTAAATCTATTTGATTTTTCCAGTTTAGTTTCTCATCAATATTAATCCCTAAGTATTTAACGGTGTCAGTTCTTTCTAAATGTGGGCAATAATGTGTGTTATAGGAAATAATTTTTTTAACGACGAAAACAAATAGAATATTGAATATTAACTTGGGTTTGAGTCGTATTCGCTTCGTTTTCGCCGGTGCCGATGGCAACTAAAATTGCTGACAAATTAGCAGACGGTCCTGATGTTAAGTGATCACCATCGTTCATATCCCTAACATTTAACAAATGATAATAAAGCAACATAAATGTTCAGTATCTCCGAGAGCTGCTATGTATGTATCAGGAATAACAAAAAGAAAAACTTCTGTAATTTATTATGGTTTTATTGCTTATCAAAGTATTCGCCACGATGATCGATGCAACAATCCACACGAGACTGGTTTTGATCGATACATAAGTTGTGCGGAATCCATCGCGAAAAAATTTTTTTAAGACTAAATGTTCGTGTAATTTCTTATGTATGCTCGTCATACTTACGCCCAGAGACGCTTCTATCTCGCGGCATGTAAAGGCGGTCTTGCATTATCAGTTCTCGCACAGAATCAATATTTTATGGTACAACAACTGATTTACGGCAACCGTTTTTAATTTCATCCGTGATCATAGATATATTACATATAATATAGATATATTATCACGATATAATTCACTGAATCATTGATACATAGTGGTTTTTAATCGTGCTTCATCCCCAAAAGTTGGAGTGAATTGATTGATGCACTGTTTTTGAGTTAACCCACGCCTAAAGTTGAAGAGTTGAATCCATTTCGATGAAGACACGCAATTTTCAAAATAAAACATACAAGAAAAACAGTTGACAGTCACATGAAACAAAATTTATTGTACGGCCAAAAAGTTCCATTGTCAAATGTAGTAATTACTTTTTAAATATTGTTCTGTATGTGGCCAGTTCCGGATACATAAATAGCAGCCCGCGTACAAGTATAGACACGTTAAAAATATTGGAAAATAATGTTCGAATCTTTATTTTCTTATTAAACACACGAAGAGTTAAAAGTAAATATTTTCATTCATCACTCGCAAAAATAATGAGTTTAAATAAAATCCGTTGAATTTGCACTGAATCACACAAGGAAAAGTTGTTATTTAAATATTCAAACGAATGTGACTCACGTTAACGGTTTCGTCAAGAATTCCTTGAAGCGCAGCTCGAATGCTTGACCGATGGTCGCTATTACGTCCTGGGCGAGTCGTCCACCACATTCTAGAACATAGCACGCCCTCCACTCCGTCGGCGGTGCCGATTTGGCTACGTAAGCGACAAAGTCTAAGGAGTCCTGATCTCCTCCGGATGCGAAAGAGACTCGAGGCATCTCGTGGCGTGCTATGGTCTCTCCTCCGTCCAGGGCGGTGATTGTAATGGCCCGGGATGATATAGTGAGCCCCACGTTGGAGCCCGAATTCGCCATGCGCGGTCGAGCCGCTAACGCGCACGCCGCCGCTTGACAGATCCGTCGTTTCTTGTCTGCCGAGCGAAGACCGGCTGCTGCACACACTCTCGCTATACATTCTCTGTTAGTATAAAAATATATCAAAATTATTACCTAGACATTTAACCGCTCAGTCCGTTAGAGCTAGGTGCATGTTTATTATTTTTTTTAAAACAAGTGCATGTAACAACTTAAATTTCATTTGCAACACTGCCAATTCGAACATCCAGTTTAATTTGGACTGTAGTATAATTTTGAACGCAACTGTTGCATAGGAGAGGGTTATTATTATACCGCGATATTATAAATGATTTAATGGCGAGTGTTACAAATAATTATAGTTTTAACATTTACAACATTTTTAAAGTGACTTGTAGACCGAATTTAAAGTTGAATAATTACCCCTTCAAAAGGACGAGTCCACATATAAGTTACCTAAGATATTATAGATAGATAAAGGTAGTGAGAAGGTCAGAATAGTTACATAGTATACATTTTTAACCTAATTCCTTGTTCCCAAATTACAAATGGTAAAAAATAAGAGATACAAACCAAATACACAACTTGTAAATAAAATAAAATTTAATGTTATCTATGATTCACTATGAGAGCCATTTAAGTAAATCATTCTATTCTGTTACAAATGATAGTGTTGTTTGAGGTTGGACATAGAATCAAGCCTACATACATTATAACATATCAAATGCATGACTCATGTGACATCTTAATATATCTAAATGAGTTTTGTACTGCAAATAATTGTCATAAATAGGACTATCAATATAGAGTAGGATGAGTAAGTCTATTTCCAAGTGCATTATCATCCAATTATCATGTGCTGAATCATAATTTTTTTTTGCATTAATATGCACCTTAACTTATTTATAATTTTTGTTCTACATCTATTCTATATACATACCAGCAATTATAAATTCAGAGCGATGGTAATACATTATTACGATCACTTTTAAATCAATATAACAATTCTTATACAACAAATAATTCTTCCTCAATTTCATTAAATAACTACCTACACATTCCATAATCCATTTAAAATACATATTCTTTCTTTCTCGAAACAAGGAGTCAAAGAAATCTATTTGTCTTTAAATTAATATTATATATTTGTCTGCTATATCTAATACTTTTATTTAATAGGTATTTTTAATTCTTCAATTAATCCCTGGGTGAATGAGCTTCAGTCAAAAGTATTTTTTTGGTAATATTTGTGTTTTTTGGAGAATGTAGTCAGATACAAAGCATTAAAAATAAGTGAATGTATTTATTGTCAGGTGATATCATATAGAGCCATCTTATAAAATTTTGGTATAATGATAGGTTATCTATTGGCAACAGTGCAAGTACCACAACACAAGATGGTGCTATATAAAACAGAGCAGATGTAAAGGGTCTATGGATAGATATAGGTTTTTTTTGATATAAAATCATATTTTTGAGGAAACACAACTATGTAGGTAAACTTAAGAAGCAAACCTAATCTAAATACAACATTTGATCAAATTTGTTGCACATTTCTGAGAAACGCAAACTAAAATTATATATCAGTAGTCTATATATATAAACACAAAATGGCTCATTTGAATATTACAAGATGTATTGATTAAGCAGTACCTTTGTGCAAAGTTCAAGTGCAATATTCATACATATTATTCTCTGTGCCCGAAACAACCCTTTAGATAGACTGATATCCATAATATGTTCATGAGAAGAAATATACCTTCAATAATTAACTGTATTTCCATTTTACAGAGTCTAGTTTTTAGATTCTAGATTATTACATAGATTAGTTACTAGATTTTAGTTTCTAGTATCTTTCTAAAGTCTACTAGGAGATACCCTGTGCTACTTAATTACATATAATTCATCTATAACACAATAAATGAATTACACTGAATGTAAATATTGCTAAGTTACATGTATGCATTCAACCTTTATAGCATATGTCCAAAGCTATACAAAGGTTTCCAATTAGAGCTTAAACTTAACTGGTAACTTATTAGAATTCATTCACATCACTCTTGATTTATATCAAATAAAACTGATTTCTAAAAATTGTTGAAATATACTATAAGTTAATTGAACTTACTTTGCTACTTGAGACCTTGTTTCAAAATCTAATTTCTTCATAGATGTTAACACCTCCATGCAGCCAATATACTGAAATATATTCAGATATTTTAGGGTTTTTGGTATTTATTATTTATTTAATATATATCTACGTAAGTTACATTGCAATTTATTAATAAATAGATTTTCTGAAGATATAACATTTTTATATACTATGTAATATGTAAATATATATGTAATATGTAAATGCTATTTACAAATTAAATTTAGAGAATTTTTTTTAGTAGTTCAACGTTGCAAGGGTATTTACAGATCACTGCATACTACTTACTCTGATGGAATATGTGACTCCATCGCTGGCTAGCACGGAGTCTGGATGAAGCCACCCTCGCACCGGTTTAGCGACAAACGGTCCGTTCTCTCCCATTTTAACTAAATATTAAGCCCGACGACAATCACAGACCAATCTTTACACTTCACCTACTTCTAGCTATTCCACACGCACTTTCATTGTGATTCAGTTCATTAATTCAGTCTATAAGGCTGCTAAACCAGAATATATTTTGTTTAATTAGAAACTACACCACAGCGAAAGAAACATATTTTATCACATGAAGTTAATTTACTATAATACTTAATATACAAATTTAAATAATTTGTACTGGATGTTTAAAGGATGAGGAACAGATGTTTTTTTATAAAATTTAACTCTATTTGCTGTCTCTGTTGAACAAAAGTTTAACTTTTTTTTGACACTGTCAGTCACGCACGAATAAATCGAAGGAAAGTCGAAAGGAACGAACGAACACAGATTATCTAAGAAATGAATCAGTATATACAAATGTACTCTGTGAAATGAATGTAAACGAAATGTCTCATAATGCATTAGAATCCACAGAGCAGGTACACATATTGTATATAAATCAATACTTCAACATAGAGTATACAAGTATATTTAAAAGTTGGTCCAATATTCAAATAAATTCCATAATAATATAATAGATATCGTAGATAATAAACATCTAGTTGTGTAACATAGTTAAAAGTGCTAGGAACTAGGCACACTGTATTATAATATGAACGAAATTTGATTGTTTATAATGGACAATTACAGTAAAATAGAAATAAATAAGAAAATATTTTATTCTATATGTATGTTTATAATAACAATATTTTAAAATTATATTTTGTTGGTAGTAGAATTCTAAAATAATAAAATTATCAGTAGTATGGAAAGCTATGCAACCTTCAGTATAACTATGATGGAGAATTATTAATTTAGAATAATGATTGTTTGAATATGCAGTCATTGATTGGTATATATACAGTTTTTTTGTAATTTAGTGGAATAATAATCAATAATAACATACCGACAAAGCCATCAATCAGTTGTTATAACATCACAGCAACACTATCACATTATTACCTTACTCTGAGGATGCTAAGTTTCGGACCGAAACGCGTGTTGGTGACGGTATGTATGTTGGAATATACTTTTATTTATTTTATTTCATAAATGCATGTTTTTCTTCGTGGGAGGGAGGGAGGTTCTATCCATGTATAGAAGTACGAGCTAAATGATTGGTATTCTATTTTCGACAAGAGTATAAGCGTAGTTTTCATTAACATTCGTTTTAGATACTTTTAAAAAGTACATTTTTTTTCTCGTACAGTTTTTTGTATCTGCCATTGCATTTTTAACTAACATTTCCTCTCTTAAGTTATAGTAATAGTAATTAAACTTATGTGACTGTTTATAATATGGACTACCAGTCGATATTGAAAACATGATTGGGGTCTGTAATTGAAATATATATTCACACATTTCGAAATTAATATTGTTGTTCAAACAATTATTATAATTATGGTATGTCACAATTTATATTAATAATTGCAAAATAATTCACCATTCCGTGGTTTTATCTACTTCCACATCGAGTCATTATTGTTGAAGTAATAAGCTTACAGAATTAGGTAAAAAAATACATCGCATGTAGACAAAACCGAAAAGTGCCTGCCGTGAATATATATTTGTACCCTGCATTTCTGGGAGCGACTGGCGGGTCACGCGAGGGGTGATGCTAAGTATGTGCTGAGCTCGATACGATAGAACGAACCTCTTTTTATGAAACGCTGGTGGTCCATATTATAATGACCGGTCCATATATGGTATACTTACTCGTTTATAGTTTATTGTTTGACTTGTTAATATATTCTTCGTAGCAACTACACACATGTATATCGTAATATATGAAAATTACTATTTACTAAAATAATCGTATTTGAAAAAGGTTACACCCACAATGACGTCTTCTCCCCATTTCTATCTTTATGGACTCGATTAATTTACTTTTACTTTCTCATGTTATTTGTATGCATTATTTTGATATTGATTATCGATTTTCAAAGAAAGTTATCTACTATTAGAATATACAAATATATTCTATACAGGACCTATTCTATATGAAATTTATCAACGATGACTGAAATGCGTCTAGCCCACAGATTAATAAGATGCTAATGTGACAGCTTTTTTTTTTGCAATTGATTAATCTTGCAAAGCAGGCATCTTTGATAGTAAGGATCGCCAGAGGGAAATTAGCGTTTCTATTCTTGTTTAAGGTGTCAGTACAGGTTGTTAACATGTAGTCAGATTTGGGCATTATCGAATACTCTTGTAATCATATTAATAATCAGATAAAAAATAATAATTATTAAATATAATTGTGGTTCCTTTTATCTTGATTACATTTAATAAAGATCACATGTAATCACGAATTTTGATTTACTGATAACTGATTAGTAACCAAGATAAAATTATTACATAATTATTAATTTAGATTTATACATTTATTTTCTGTGACAACCAGCTAATTTAAATAGGATCTATTAATCTGTTGTCAAAATACACGTAGAACAAGTTATAACTTGTTTGGTTAGTTATATGACTTGTTATGTATTTTATTAGATGCATGAAATAAAATACTACTCTATTCCGATAGGCCTGTCTCACCCACTGTTATCTTATCCGCACTCTTCTTATGTCTCTCTTGTAATTGAGTTTTTTATGTTAATGGTAAATGTTATGTTTATGTTTATTATTTACGACAAACGGCCAGCTAACGATCACCGCTTTCCGAGGATGTCTGCATCACCAAAAGCATACCTAAGGCGGAAAGAGATCCGCTTGATATTGCCCCGTCGCTACAGTTTTAACGAAACCGTAAAAATATTTGTTGGTTCTAGAAGCAGGGTATTACTTACTTAGGCAAGTAAAAAACCCTACAACTATGCACGAATAAAGTTCGTGTTAAAGTGTACAGTGCTCAGCGATCTCTTTCAGGTGAGACTGTCCGCTATGGCCTAGTTCTTTATTTATCAGGTTACAACACGAGCAGTAGTTCGTTTGGACTTAAGGATAGGTTAACTTACACTTAAATTTTTTTGTCAAAATATTATTTTAATTTTTACCAGCTTTTAAGCTAAATTAATTATTCCAATAAGGGCAATTCTTGAGACAGATTAAAAACTAATATTTACATATAATATAATTATATATACATTGAAATCTGTGTTTCAATTGTCATATTTTTAATCAAGTTACCATTACTCAACGAATACTTTCTTGTTTTAATTTATATGTGATTACATTTTACCCAACTGTACTTTTAGCATAAGCCGTCTTTATGACGTACGGGCGTCGTAACAACTTCTGACACTTTGGTGGACATTAAACACTGCACCAATCAGTCTTGTGGATATTGGTAATCTGGCATGACATGGGTTTAACCTACTTACTACTTTCTTTCTTCCTTGGCCGTAAACGTATTAGTGATAACTATAGTGTTACTAATGTCCGTGGGCGACGGTGACCATTTACCATCAGGTGGTTCGTTTGTCGGTTATTTCCATAAAAAATATGCCAGGAACTTAAGTAGGTTTAGAATACAGTTATAGTAGCTAACACTTGTAACAGTTTTCGAGTCTTAAGAGGCTGTTTATATACCGAAGTCTATGGTGTTTCGGATGTCCAAGGTTAGCACTCCTGTTTGTTTGTTGGATATATATAAAAAAAGGTTATATTTTTGTTCAGTTACGAGGACACTCTTAGTTGCGCCGTCACGGATGGTAATACGGTCTTGAAGAAGAATCTCCAGAAGAAGCAAAGTCCAAAACTAGTCGGGTGAAATACAATAAATTACAATGTGAGAAAGCCATAACAATTTTAGTTAGCATAATAGTCTTTAGAACAGATACAGGAGATAGAAATACATCAAAAACAGTACGGCACAGTAAACTTTATCTGTTATTAACAGTTTCAAAAAAGGAAGAGGTTCTATATCCGTGTGCATGTATTAAAAAATATGTATATTAAATATAACTCCATAACCATAACTCAGATGTTTATGAACCAATTTTGATGATATTTTGTAATGCGTAGAGGATGGTTAGGAGGAGAGTTGGTCTTCTTTAAATATTGTGTGGATCTGATGATGGATTCTCTAGATAAAGAGTGGATCTTCTCAACGGGTAACAATAATTGAGCACTGTTTATGAGGATGATGTTGATGAGGTATCTTAGGAACAGAAAATACAACTCCTTAGCGGATTACAGTAATCCAACCTTGTTTTGACCTGTTTGCTTGGTACGCGTTACATTGCAAAACCATCATTCAATATTTTGAGCCTAGGAGTCATCACCCCACAATGCTTATTAGTTGACAGAAACTTTTTAAGACACTACGTCTTAAGCAGATGTGGCAGTGGATTACGTCATCTGCTCACATCCCGTTTAGTGTGAAAAGTTTAAGTAATATTAAATTTAAATAAAATAATTACAACATTGTTAACACTAAATACTGAAATGTTTCAAATAGTTGTGAAACTTAAAAAAAAAAACAATAATATTTAGCGATTTGGCTATTTGAAATGGCTTAATTAATAACCGTATATAATATTAATAAAAAAGTGCGATGTGGCGGGGTTGATTACTTACCAAATCTACTTGGTTGTTTTTTTCAAGTTTTTTTATTACTGTATAAAAACATTATTATATATAACTGTTTAGTATAAATGTCTGTGCCATCCAGAAATGTAACATCGCGCAACAAAATTTAAATGCGTAATACTAGTAAATAAAGTCACTCCGGTACAACAGTTAACGTAATAACTAATTAAATTCGGAGATCAAGCTGAACGCTTTTCTTTTATGATGCATGTCAAGTTGGATCATTCTTTAGGGATTTTGTCAGCTTGGTATCGGATAAACGTTTCATTTTATCCTGGATGTATTCAATTTTAGTAATAGCCTCCGCGAGAGGTACGGTGTGACGGAGAAATATTCAAATATTTTTGTTAAAATGTTCCAATATGGAAATATTCGCGAGCTTTGTAAATATACACTTATGCATGGTAAGTCATATGGGTCGGATCAGCAAAAATACTGGTGAAGTCCGAATTTGACTCGTGTGGGGACAGTGTTACATACTGTAAATAAATCCATACGACAAACTGTGTGTGTATATATTTTCAGTTATTTGTGAACATTTTTAGCTTTTCGTGTATGTATTGCTGTAAACTGTTAATGAGGATCCAAATAAATATATTCTTTTTTTGTTTTTTTCAAAATTTTAGTGTCAATGGTTTTTGCTGATAAGAGGTGGGTAGTAAATTTCAATCAAATAACGTTATTCTAGCAGATATACAAAACGGTAAAAAATGACTTACAGTGTTTGATATATGTATTCTTAATTTGATATTACGTTTCAAAATGAGAAGACTTTATTAAAGTGTTTCATATTGAAAAGATATCTTTTTCACTGTTAATTAATTAATTTACTATAACACAAAATTCTCTCTGCCTATTTTATGCAATTACAAAATTACTTCCAAAACATTTTTTTGTGTAATACATTATAATTACGTTAAAAGAAAACCTCAATCTTAATCAGATTATTATAGCAATATTATTAACTTTTTTGTTACAAGTATATAAATTAGTCAACTAACGATATATCTTGTCCCGGAGGCACATATCGGTCATTCGGTCTTACAAGCGTTTGCACGTACTGGTATTACGTTGCGGTGTAGCATGGCACCGTAGCCCGTAGAAGCGTAGGGCGGGCGGCGCGCTTGCGTGCCTCCGTGGCTCAGTCCTAAGACTCAGTGCCGAGTCGGCGGCCGCCGCGTGACGTCACGCGAGTCACGTGTCGTTGCTCCCCGGCATGCGTCTATACTAATCGACGAAAAACCACTCAACGACCACCACCGCGCGCCCCTGTAAGTAAACAGAAAACATTTTACACTCAATTAAAAAAAAGAAGAAGAAATTCACCGCGAGTGAATGATGACTTACGTGGAAGCTTTTATTTCCGCACGTGGATTTATATTCGCTCAGCCTTCTCGACGCACTAACAAATGAATGGTTCGTTCGATAGCCCACTGCCCCTGTGAGATGTTTCCAAGCGAACCCTCTTGAACGGTCGTACTAAATTCAGATTAAATGTTATCTGAATAAAACTGTAAGCGATTTATGAGGTACGTTTGAATGTGTGGGATTTATTTTATTTCCATCGCTATTACGTACAAATATTTGATTCATAAAAAACGTTTAGTTTTTAGTTTATCTTTAAGGAAAATAAAATAAAAAAAAATTCACTATACAATTTGATATAATGTAGATTCTAACAATATTTTAACTTTAACAACTAATTGTTATAGTCAGACGGAATCCGTTTGTTCGTGGACTAATTGTTTTAGAGATTTAAGTGATCGAATTTCACTTACAACCTAGCCCAATACTTGATAGACATAAATGAGGCGTTATATATATATATGTATATATATATATAGCTATGGGGTAGCCCTAGCAACACGGACGGACGGGTATATGGATGGAGCTACCTTGCTGTTATTGGTATAAAAACTTAATACAAAAAAATATAATTAAAGTAGGAAATTTTGATGCGGCTTCCTTCCTGGCATAATTTATTATCCATTTTATAAGAATTGTTGCTTTTTTTTATTTCAATAGGTTAAACAAAAAAAATAGGAGGTGGCTCGACTTTTGTTTCAAAACGTATATCCGATACGAGTACTATCCATATCGAGTATGGAACTATGTATATTTCTCTTTATATGGAAGCAATAGAATGACGGCAGTCTCTTAACTCCAAGTAGACTCCAAACCATTGCAAATTTAATTTAATATTTTATGGACCAAAAGTAATATAAATGAAATTTAAAAAATATACAGCCAAATTAACTATAACGAACAAGCAATTGATCACGATACTTCATACTCTTAAGTCTGTTTCACCATTACTTCGGAACCATTATATGTATAAACGTATCCCCATGACCTGACTACGAATATCGTATTACATTGTGTAAAATAAATAAATGAAAACCTTTTTATCTTAACCGAATGTACACGCTATTAAGAATATCTCTTAAGAGTTACTAATTTGCACTATGCCGGTGTTATTAAAATGTATATCGCTGTGTCACTGCACGTGGCATTATGTTCAACGTAAAAATACTTCAGACTATTCATTTAAAACGTTATCGTTGAGCGACGACGCACAATCAGTACGAGATTATATTGTCTTTTAATATTTTAGCTTGTTCATTTCCTGAGTCTCGTATGCCTCTTACAATAAAATTGCCCCGAAAGACTAAATTAAAGATTATATGATGTACTCGTATATTCATTTTGTAATACAAGATCATGAACCGAAATATTAAATCTAAAGTAAGTTTTAGATCAGAATCATGTTTACTTCTGTCATTGCTGCTAAATAAATGTCCTGCTCCATTAACTACTTGGTTATTCTATGAAACTTGCATTTCAAATAGTATATTCTATTTTATGCTTCGCTGCTTAAAATAAATATTTTTAACTATTTTATCACATTTTCCATACATCTAGGAATTAAAATGTTAATCCACCCTATAAAATTATACAACGATATAATAAGTAACAACAATGACTGTACCGGAAGAACGCTGCAATGAACTTTATGTGATTTAAGTAACGGTGTCGAAGAACTCGTAGTGGGGTGCGGGCGTGCAGATGTCATGCAAAGATTGATAAGATATAACTCTTTCATTCTTAATCCAGTTATTCAAATGTTAAGTGACATTTTTCTATATCCTTTCTCCTTGGTTGTGTTACATTTATAATATACATACATCCGTGTGCATAGTTCGATATCATAGAAATCTGTCTTTTTCGTGGTCTGTTCTCGCTGTCCGAACTTTGCGTGGCTTGTGCTGATGAAATTTGAAAACTAGGCTCAGGTGGTGCCATCCAAAACACAGGCGTTATGGTTCCATATGCTCCCTAGACATATATAACCAGTTCGTCGATTCGTTGTGGTGAAAGTAACGTCTAGGTGACTCGGTATCTGAAATACCTTGCGCTCATCCTAGACGGCCGTTGGGACTTCGAAGAGCACTTCGTAAGGTTGGTCCCCCGTATAGAGAGAGTGCTTGGGGCAATGAACCGGTTGCTGCCCAATCTTGAGGTATCTCACGAAGGAGTTAGCCCCTTCTACACAGAATTCGTGCGATTTATGGCCCTCTATGGTGCCCCTGTATGGTTGCATAGACTGTTTGGTTTCCGGATGGCTATCCAGGTTGCACGAGGTTATTGTACGATATCCTACGAGGCGGCTACTGTCCTAGCGGGTTTCCGGCTCTGGATATGCTTAGGTTCAGGCGGGAGGCGTACTCCTTCAATGGGGTAGACGACTACAGAAGTCAACTTGTAGTCGGTGCGATTTTGCCGCGTTTCGAAGCCTGGCTGGGGAGGAAAGATGGTAACTTCATTTATCGATTGACACAGATGCTCACCGGACATGGCTGTTTCGATGAGTGTCTGTGCCGGATCGAACGGGAGGCGACTACACAATATCACCACGCTCAAGGATGGTCCTGCATGGGCGTCCGAGCTTCGCGTCCCGGTCGAACCGATCGGTAGAGATCCTTCTCTGTCAGCAATAGTAGTGGCTATGCTGGCGGAGAACGCTGAATGGAAGGCTATGGTCTCGTTCTGCGGAACCGTAATGGTAAAGAAGGCGACCGGCGAGCGGGATTGGGAGAGGACCGATCCCACTCGGAAACGATCCAACAGTGGATGGAAGACATTCCCGTCCCGATTTGTTTCGTCTATAGTTCCGAGAGTGGAGACAAGGGGTCACCCGAGATGTCAAATGCTACGCAGGGGAGATACCGGCACGTTCACATGAGATTCTGGTGCCTCCCCATATTCGTTGAGTAATGACCAAGGGGTTTTATTGGGTTGATATCCCACTTAACCCGGGTTATTCTAGCGATATCGGATATATTTCAAAAATTCT
>PDGT01000063.1:1310102-1320947 GCA_003671415.1 Megathymus violae | reverse complement strand
TTAATTTATTTAATACAAATTTAGAAGTTTTAGTATAAAAGTTTCTTCTCTACACCAGTACTGAACAAGTATGATTTATATAGCCTTTCAATGTCAATTAAGTATTTGGTTCTTAAATCAGCCTGTATATGTTTTCATTCATGTATCTGGAATAGGTAAGTATGTCAGTTAGTTAGTTTTGCAAGACATTTTAAATCAATCACATTTTAGTTTTATGAGAAGACAGATAAAAGTGAACTTTATGTCAATTTGTTCACGTACGAATCGGTCAGGATCTATATATCAATAGCGCGCTGCGGTGTCGTTCCCCTCTGCAACCCACAACTCCCACAGGCAGTGTTGGCAAGTTGAAAGCGTCTCGCAATTAGCTCTAAGGCACTGCGACGTTACACTTCTAAAGAATATTCAAACTATCCGCGTCTGCAAGAAAACTCGGGAAGTTAGTTCACGTCGGCGTCGCGGCGAGCGAAATTTTAAAGGATTGAACTTAGATTGTGGATTCGATAGTCGGACCATGGTTTATAATTTATTAATATTGTATAACATTCCTATTTTGTTATGCACAAAGAAATTAAATATACATATATGGACGGTTAGACAGATTTTTTAATAAGACTGTTGTTTTATGACGTCATACATTTTGTTGATTACTGACTTTTGTATAATTATTTTAAATAATTTATTTTGTACACACAATAAAATTATAGGGAAAAGAATATGTATGAAAACTTAGTACAAGGGTTTTACTTATACCTAATCAGAAATTTGTTCCAGTTGCCCCACAAAGTGGAAAAGTTGAAAAGTGAGGCAAACTTAGTGCGTACCTAAATAATAATATATATACGCATAACATAATATAATATATACACATATACTATATAGAATATATACACTATTTAACATAATAACATAGTTTTAAATACGTATAAAACATATTTATTTTATACATATTCTAAAATATGCATAGCTGTCATCAAGCGTTCGTTAAGTAGAAATCTGTGACACGTTTATTAAATGCCGAGAATGTTTCAGATTGTCGTACGGTAGAAGGCAGGGAGTTGCACAACCTAACCGCCTGAACTGGAAGGAAATGGGAATAAAAGCTGGACTTATGTCAAGGAAATTTAAAGAAAGTTTTCAGATGTGATCTGCATGATACACCTAAACAAAAATAAATCGTTTGCGAAGTAGAAGGATGAGTTACGTAAGATCTTTAAGAGTAGACACAAGAGTCTGCGAAGTATAATTGGGAGCCACTTGAAATCCTAGAGAAATTGAGATATTCAATCGCACCTTTTTCAGTTCAGAGATTTAAAAGTGAAATGATAAATTTTGCAAAGTTTATTTAGGAGTTCATCATCGACATCCAAAAAGCAGGCATCTGCATTACTTAGGATTATTTAGAGACGGATTAATTTGTGTGGTAATTATTTTTTTTTAGTTTTGAAGCTCAAGGTATTTTAAAATCTTGTCAGCGAATGCAAGGAGAAGTGAACTTTCCGGCTGATTTCAGCAATACGCTTTCCAGGCTGATTTTATATCAAACATCACTCCTAAATTCTTCGTTGTATTATAGGAAAACAATCATAGCAAAGAAAAGGTAATAGAACAGATGGTAGAAATAATTGGCTACGTTGATATGAAATACACTGCAATATTTTCATTGTTTATATCGTTCAACTTCATTTGGCTATTTAGTTGTTTTCGCAGCGCATCAGATTTTCGTCTCGTAAAGGTTTCACACTTTCAACACTAAGTGCAAGAACCGCTGACTACGCCCGTATCAGGCATAACGATCGACACATAAAAGATTTGAACTCGGATAGCTCCTTGGCAAGAGCGGCAAGATCTGATTGGAAGAAATGTAGTGGAACCAGATTTTTTTTTCAAGTTTTTCTTAAATTGTGCATGCGAGTGTTGAATGTATTTCGGGATATGTTGTTTTAATGCAGCTTATTCCATCAGCTAGTACTTAGAGGTGTTGTACACAAGGTCGAGGGGACTTTGTCTGTGCGAAATTGCGAAGTGGACTCCTCGCACTTGCTTTCTACCTTTAACCAAATGATGAAATTAATGGTATTGAATTAACCTGTAGACCATACTATTCGTTTCGTCATAAACTGTTATTATCTGTCGGTTTAACTGTTAGGAAGTTTGAACAGCTGTCAACAGTGACGCGGTCGGTGATATTATTGACAAACTTGCCCTGCTCGAATATATCGCTCATACAATTCAACGTGTTACGATCATGGAGGCGTGGCTTCATGGTATTGGTGGGAGTGGTAGGAGAGGAAACGAGCTGTAAATCTATCCGTGTTTGTCAATTCACGACCTGTATAATTGTTGCCCTAGATTTCTCTTTACCGATACACAAAGTTGTTCGAAGTTAAGAATTATAGCAGTAGTTTCAATAATACACCGGTTTGAAAATACGCTTTGTGTCATCTTTTACAATTATATAAGCGTGCTAAATCAGATACATGTTTACTTTATAGGATTACGTAGCCAGACGCATCATTAGACACTGACTTTTAGTTATTGATCGTTGACAAACGTATCTTTTGCTATTCTAAGTGGTTCGTGACGGAGATTGTTGTGTTAGTACTGTGATTGAAATGGTCTTCTAGCAAATATGATCCTGATATCGTGAATACATAATAATAACGTACTATTTATTCGTGTCATAGCTTATTCACCTTTGTTCAACTATTTTCGGATTAAATTAATTAATGTACTAGTCAAAGATATCGTGAAATTAAAATCATTTAAAAATTAGATTTCGTGGACAGTGATAACAAACCTGGTGGTGCGAACGTGGGTCTCCAGCTCAGATTTTCGAAATTGTGTGCGTCTTTGAAATTAATTAATACTTGTTTCGTGTGTATTTCTGTATGGTTAAACTTCGAAACTTCGCAAGGAAATCTTAACATATTAAAGTTTTTCACAATATTCTCAAAGGAGGTTTCTAGTTTCCTAAACTGCACTTGGAAAAAGTTTTGTTGTACCTACTATATCATCGTTCTCAATCCCAGCGGAAACTCGGGACCAGCACTAGGAGAGTTGAGTGCATAAAATCACATATTTGACTTAACTCTTTGGTGAAGTATTCTGAGGAGTGTTCACCAAGTTGTAATGTTGTAATTAAAATTCAAATACTGTACGATTGTGCTGTAGACTCGGCAAAATTACAAGCCGCTTTCAGTTGCGACACTTGCTACTCTGTTCCAACACACCCCGTAGAGACAGCAAAACAGAATTTTCTCCTCAGAACATAGTAAAATAAATGCCGTGTTTCATTTGCGCTCTTGTGTTTTGACCTCAGACGATAACAGAAATATTCGAATATGTACGTATTATCCATTTAAATTAAGTATGTGAAGATGGTTAATGCTATTTTGCTGTTATTTATTGATCGAGACTTTTTTGGTTTCTGCTTCTTTCTTCAGTAAGATAATATCATCCATTTTGAGTGTATAAAGTATTAATTATATTTCGTATAATTTAAATTATTGCTGTTTTAATATATCATATATCATTATGTCGTGTAGAAATAGTAGTAAGGAACACCACTAACTAAACAAAGCTTACATTCACATTCTTCCTTCGGCTCTTTCCAAGTATGTCTTTGCTCGATCGGTATCTAAGCCAAAATTCCTACGAGTCGTAAGGCAGCTCGTAGCGGTAGCAGTAAGTAGGCACTCATAGCTGAAAGTAGCTCGCAATTATCTGGAGTCTTGTGACATAGTTCCAGAGACTTGAGAATGGCGTGGGAGAATAGCTAGCTCAAAACATTTACGTCACTGTACAATTGTTAATTTATAACTACGTAATATATTTATTGTAAATACAGATTTAAAACTTTATTTCGATAACCATAACCTTGAATTATATATTAATTATTTTAAACGGTCAAATTAATTACAACAAACGATCTAATGAACCATAATAATTAGCGTGTATGTCGACATTACATTGGATGGTCACATCGCGTAACCAGGAATGAATTTTATGAAAAATCATGACATGTTGTCCAACTACCGGATACGGGGTGTCATAATGGAGATGTAAAATGTCCAAAGCTGGTATAGTTATCAAGTCAATTATTTAAATATATTCAAACTGTAGTTATGTGCAAAATATACTATATTTGATTTGAGATAAATCAAGAGCCATGATCTGAGTATATATNNTATATATATATATATATATATATATATATATATATATATAATATTTTACACTCACACTTTAATTATTTTTCATGTGTTAACCCTGCCCGAATAACGCAATATCTAATGTAATAATACCTAGGTATTGTGTTCTGACGTAAAAGATGATTGACCCCTGTCATATCTTATACTGTTGTCGAAAAGTGTGCTCGACTGCCTTTGTTTTTCCATCCCTCCCAACATTACGGTGTGTACGGAGTCGTCCTGCATAAATGAATACATGATTTATTAATTAGGCTCGACGAAATCTGGTCTGCTATTTTTTACTTCGGGTACAATATGAGTCTTTTAACTTGAGCACGCTCTTTACATATATGGAATACAAAGGGCGAATTACGCAAAAAATACTCGTACTATAAGTATTCATATTAACTTCACTGAGAAATATAAATCTTATATGCTAATTGTTCTTAAGAGCTAGAGCTAATTTTCAAACATGCAATTATTCTTAAAACACTTTTTAGATTTTATTCAGATGGTGGAGATAGATATAAAAACTTAATTGCAATTAAATAATGCAGTTAAATGCAATTAAATAATGCAAAGTTCTTGTATAGGAACTAAACGTTGACTCTCAATGAGCAGAGAATCAATGATAGGGAAAGCTCAAACTATTTTTTAGACACCCAAAATAAGATGGGTTGGATGTGTGACCGTTAAAGTTTTTTATGTAAATAACCGACAAATGAGTAGGTGAGCCACCTGATGGTAATTGGTCACCGTATTTGAAGTTGAACTCCTTGTTCACATCAATGCTTCGGAAAACATGAAACGCCATCAATGTCAACTGTTATCGCTAAATAACAGTCGAAGCCGACACTTGGGGGGCAACTAACTGCTTCAGCAATCTGCACAACAACCTAGGGGAGTCTTTCTAGGCCTCCTCAGAGACGAGTAGAGGCGCATGCCCAGTTGCTAATCTGCAATGGGTTGTAGCACTGTCTGCTACTTCTTACAAAGCATTTATTGCAGCTACTTTGAAAATGTAACGTAAGCAAGCGTTCGTTATTTCTTCTATGGAAGGGATCCAATATGATAAAGTATTAAATTTCAGGCAACAAAGCACGAGGGGATCGTAATCGGCTGTTATAGTTATCTTGATAGATAGATATGTGCGGTGAAACGATAACAAGGAACTGGCGTGATTTTTCACGATTTTCCATGTTGTTGTATGTTATTACCGAAATATTTTCTATGTTAATTATAATTTAAAATCTTTACAGATGTAATACTTGCCGCGTTTTTAGCTATAAAGCAGTATAGTTCTCAGCAACGACTGATTAAAATCTTATTCACATAATATCAAATATATTTCGTCAAAACATTGATAGCTTTTACAGGATACTGTTATTTCGAATACAGCTAAGTGGGCTTGCGACGCCTAGCTATCTATGTATTAACGCATTTTTTTAATTATTCGTGGGTCGGAAAATTTTTCAAAAACAACTGAATCATTTTTGATGCGATTTCAATGTAAAAAGCCTGTTAATACATGTGGAATGGGGTATCGGGTATCATTTACATTAAAACGATTTTCTCTGCTTATCTTCTTTTAATTCTTATATAATAATATCCTCCTCCTTCACTCTCACACACGTCGTTACCTTCCTTCGTTCGTCTTGCGTCTCCCCCCTCACCTACCCCGCACTTGTCCTTACGTTCCATTTCATTCCCACATACATTTATATAAACTCGCATCGTATGTATTATATATTATCGTATATTATTATTGTATCGTATTATATAAACTCATCACCCTTTTACTTACTTCGATAATGACTAAATAAAACATTTCAATTAATTTTATAACAGTTTACCCTTTGCCCTAAAGGGAAAATGTCATAATGTACACGAAGTGATGATATAATAAATTAGCCCCACGCGCTTGGTACCGTGTAGTTGAGTCAAATGTTTTGGAGACCACCACATGATGTATCTATCTCAGTCTAAATCCGAATTCAATCGAAGCTACCTAATAATAGCCGGGTTTCACATTCAAATACAAGTTCCGACTGAACATTAAAAAAACTTTACCTATGGCAAACTAGAACTGAGCGATTGCCCTGCGACATATGTGAAAAATATATTCTAAGTATTCGATTTTTTTCACTACAATTTTATAAAATAAATTAATGTTTAGATTTCTGGCTAGGGCATTGGAATCTCTATTTATTGAGGAGTCCTACAAGGTACTGTATTATGCTGCTTCAACACAGATTGGTGAATGGGTTTGGAGACGACTCATCTGCTGCAAATTCTAATGGTTGATACAAATCGTAGGCCAATAAATACATGATTGGTCCGTTGAGCTTATTAAATAGTAAATTTTTTGGCTATCATTCGGCTATCATAGATAAGACATTAATGGAAAATAAATAATAATTACACTTGATTAGCTTTTTACAAAATACTAAAGGACCAAGCGCATTTAATCGTAATCAAGATAACTTGCCCTTGTTCCGACATATTAGCGCAACATGCAAACGTCAAGATGTTATTCCTTTTCAAAATTAAAATACAATAATGGGCACAAAAGTAACGGAGCGAAAAATATGCGTCGACGAGAAAGTTTCGAATTAAGTTAGAAAATTCTGTGTATTTTTAATTTATATGAATGGAACTTTCTGCATATTATATCCAGAAAATATTTTTTATGAATGTTTGCTCGTGAAAATATTTTTTTGTGTAAAGAAGTATACTAACTACGCAGAGAAATAAAAATGAAAAAAATGAAAAAAAAGTAAAATGAAATGGATTTGTTTATCATGTATAAAATTGTATAACACTGTTGAATTTATGTTGCTGTTGGTTTTGCTCGTTAAGGCACTTTTTGTGATTTAGAAATTTTTGACACAAAAATCTAAGATAAAGTTTGTAAAGTAATGTCAACGTCATTCGTCACCGAAACATATAATTTGTAATGATTCAATATGTATTTAATATTCTATCTCAAAAAATCATGATATCCTAATTTATATATAGGATAGGGGCTAAAGAAACTAGTGAAGTGGTTGGAAACTTGTTGTGACACATACAAGTTTTCAACTGGAAATATATTAGAATTTTAATTAACAAGTTTAGTGTTTTGTTCTAATACATATACTAATAATAATATACACATATCGAATGTCTTAGGAATTACTGTAACGGTTTGCATATCATTTTACTTTTATATTTGGTTATACATCTTAAGTTTACCTATAGGTATATATTTGTTTGCTGACAAATAAATTAGCGTTTCACTTTAGGAAAAGCATTAGTTTCCATGACTGCCGAGATGGAGAGCAGTCCGAACCAAATGTTGGATGTTGTAATTCGTTCCAAGAATTCTAAAATACCTTAACGACTGCTTTACATTACGTTTTCACTAGCGTTTCCACATTAAACTTTCAATGCTGTCTCTTGCTACACTTATAAGGCCGTCGATCACTTACGATTGACATGAGTCATTAAGGCTTAAAATTGCTTTATAAGCAAATGCCAGTGAACTTGTAATGACGTCGTTAATATGAACTCATATTAAGCTGTTTCAAGACAGAGCATGTGATGTGAAGCGAAGTCTCGGTAATGGATTGCTAATATTAGCTAAATCTCATAGCGTCCCCTCTCACTTCGATAAGCTCGGCTCATTCGTCTTTTCTGCAGGCATTTGTAACAGCGGTACTCAACTTTTTGATTTTTTTGTTCAAGCAATGATACATTGCAGATCGATGATGCTATTCTTGATAGTATGTATATGTAAAATTTTAAATTTACTTAATGGTAATTTGTTTAGATGTGCCTTTGTATCCAACTTTTGAGTAGTTTATTTAGCAACGGTAATACTGTCAGGCTAGGTAACCATACCTGTAAATGTTCTATGTTTGTAACTTGTATGTACGCAAGGAATGTGTAAATATATGGTGGCACCATCTTTTAGCGTATAGTGTAAAATTGGTTCAGTAGATTCACCAATAATAATCGGAGATGAAATATATATTATATTAAGGCATTAACGTATCTCGGAAACTGTTCTAACGATTTGGATATCATTTTGTATTTAGATTTGGCTTAATTTATTGAGTTTACCGTGAAAAAAGCGATTTTATATAATATAAAATTATAACTATTTATTAGAGAGGGCCACCTCATAAACTTATTATTATTATTGCCAATGGATGCCACTTACTAGTATATCATAATTTTGTGAGATGGCAATATGTGACGTTATCGAAATACGAATACGTGCAATTAATTGCATTTAATGGTTTGAAACTAAATATGTTCTCTGAAAAAAAAGGTTTTGCAAAAATAACTGCCGAGTGAATCTTGATCTCCCAGAGACTAGTAATCAAACACTATATATATACTACCAATATGTATGTATTTTGTATTAGGATTGAGAATCTCTCGCTTACAACAACCTCATGAAATGCGAAAGGGATGTCGAAACAATAAGTAAAGTGCCAGCTACTGCTCATTGCGGCAAGACACAGCCGAGCTGAGTTACGAAGATCTGTAGGATTCAATTGATTATTTGCATTTAACTCGGAAGGTGACGAGTGGAAGGGACAATTTTGTATGAATGCGAGCGTAGTCGCAGTACTGTGTACTACATTAAGATTAAATATTATCGCAGTATACATTTGAAATGGAACAGATGACATCTTCAAGCAGTGAATAAGACATACGTTTTAATATATTTCTGTATAATGATATAATTAGCGTATTTCTCTATAGTATTTTATTATAGGAAAATGAAACAATATTATTTTTGCTTATGGTGCACCAATATTACGAGTATTATTTCTCGAGGCTGAGTTGAGAAGGAATTAATATTAAAATTGCATTAATTTACAGAGTTGTCTTTTTTAATTTATTAATGTAATATCTTCGGTGTCATAAAGATAGATTAATGATAAAATTGTCGTTATAGTAAAATATCTTGGCTCGTATAATTGCACTTTATATTTTTGAAGTAAAGTTTGGTATCTGCATAGAAAAAACTAAAGTATAAATCATTAGTCAATCTTTTTATGGTGCGATCCATGGAAAACACTTATTACTTCTATGACAAAGACTATGACTGACAAATTTTATGATATCATATTAATATTTTAACTGGTAGAAATAACTCGTACGTATGTACTTATGTATTGTGCTCGTACATAAAATAGGTAAATCAATAAACAAAATAACATTGATTCTAGAACAGCCCTTTGAATTATGGACGTAAAATATTACGAACACGAAGCCGTTATCAAAGTCAATATTAACTATTTAGCTTCCAGTTTGAGCGACATCTCTGTAATGAAAATGAAGAGGGTCTCGAACGAGGCCTTTTTACGATCGGCGCGAAGTTACTTGAAATATGAAACCGGGAGGGCGGACAAGCGCTGTCGCTGCTACGATTTCCACACTTTGTGGATATCGCGGAATGTGTCGAGATTTTAACATAAAAATGTACGGTAAAACGAATATGAGTTAAACGTTTATTATATTAGCAACCCGCCCTCCCTTCGCTTTAGGAAAAATAGTGCTTAAGTTTTCCGACTTTGGACTACATTTTAATGAATGAGTTTTAAGATTGACAACTACAATAGTACGAGTACTTCAAAATCAAGAATTAGTTTATAAATGACATTAAAAAAGCTTCTTACTAGAGTTGAGTGGTCGAGAAATTTGTAATTATAACGTGATCCCATTTGATTTAAGGTTATACCTTAAATCACATTTACCTTTTTTGAGGTCGGCTTTCAGAGTCTGGACGATCTCTACAATAGTTACGAATATATTCCTGCAGAAAACGATCATCATATTGTACAAGTAAATTACTAGTTTTACTGATCTCTTAGTTTTCCACATCCAGTATTCCAGAACTTCAGTTCAATATATATACAGAAAATGCGGAATATGATTATATCCACTATGACTGGTTGATTGAACATTAGATCATTAAGCTTTCTCATTCCATGACGACGGTAAACACGTACTACGTAACGACGGGATATTTTGTGATGGTGACGATGTAGATTACATATATACATGATAATTGATTTTTCTAGATATTTTGATGCAAAATTCCTAGATAGCCTATCAAAATCGGCCTGTCACCATCAGACTCAGTCTCACAAGGCCAGTAAACTGCAGCCTAAATGTAACCTTTCGAAATCTTTTATCTTCAAGAGAAAGTTCCATTAACATCGATTAAATTGTCGATTCGTTATTCGATTATTTCAGTACTGTTCCAGTCCTGATACTTTTCATTGTATGGAAATACTAGTAACATCTATATACTGTATGCGTCGCGTTGTGTCTGTGACAAAGCCGGCATTATCGCTGTGCCAGACTCCTTGTTGCGTATTGTGTTACTGTGGCTGTCTTCTTCAGCTTTTCTTTCGCATTTGATTTGAGAAAAGCAGAATGTCACCATTGAAAATGTGTTTCCCGTGGTCATTTTCTTGCACGTCTCTGCATGGTTTAGTTTTGCTTTTGTTTCGTAGCTGCTGGACGGTTTTCCAATGACAGTCGGAGCGTTCAAGGTACGGTTGGATTGGCATTAAAGCACGTGGTATAATAGTACAAGTGATAAGGACACAAAAATTGTTTGTACACAAGATAGATAATTTTTATAAAT
>PDGT01000063.1:1201505-1310057 GCA_003671415.1 Megathymus violae | reverse complement strand
AATTACAATAAAATAATCTGATGATATAAATGGGGAGCGCAATAATTGTGAGTTCGCGTTTATGCGAAAGGTAATTGATTGTAAACCACGGTAACTTTTAAAAATTCTTTTACAATTTGCTTAGACATAGGTAATTTATCATATACATACACACAAACATATTTACATATAAATTAACATGATAATTTAGATATGATACAATTTATTATGTTTCAGTTTCTTCTAATTTAGATAGCTGCTGGGATCCTATAGGTGTGTCAAATTGTAAATAAACAACGTATAAATAGCAATAATATTTACACTATATATTGACATAATAAAATGGCAAAACGACATCTACAGGGCCAGCTGTACCTATTGTATAAAATGTAAAAATATAAAAATTTCCAACATAAATAATATACCTAAATATAAAAAGTGACATCTGAACTCTGAAACAGAGTAAACAGGAAAAGTTCGAAGTTGTAATATTTACTATTTGAGATTATTTTCATTACTTTGTTTTTACATTATTTTCTAAACAAAACAAAGCAACTAAGTGTTCAACTGTCATCCAAGAATGATAGTACTCCATTGCGGGTTTCTATTAATGGTAGTTCTTTGGCGTTGAACGACGCGAACGACTATAAAACATTTTATTCCACTGCTTTGTTTTTCTTAACATCTAAAGTCGAGCTTTGGAGTGGAAGGCTGGTAATAATGGGGAACCAATTCTGTTATGGTTAGAAATTCTTATTAGGGTAGCTGTTTTAAATTCTTTTTTACATACTGAATTTGAAAAATCTGTAACATTATGTATACGAAAACTGAACTAGAAATTAATTTCAATAAGAAGTGCAATAAATTTCAATATTTTATGAACAAGCTGATTTTATGATTTAATATATTTAACTTATACTTTATTTGGGTATGAAAACTCTTGCCTCTTACATTTGGTACTGTTATCATCTTACTGTATACTGTTTTTTCACAGTGTGGAGGTACAGAGAACAGCTCAATACACTGTTTCATAAGGGTTTACGCGTCGTCATTAAAATTTACACCTTATTACAGCAGAAAATGACAATGAAACGAGCCTCTGTTTACATGTATATGTAGATATCCCATCTGTAACACACATATAGCAAACGATTGTTTTAGCATCCTCCAAAATGGAACACTTACGCAGCCAAAGAGATTCAATGTTGACAGTTATAATGCAAAACATTTCCACTTTGTTTTACTTCAAAGCGAGGGGTTGTGGGCCGGCGTGGTGTAGGGCGAAGGGAGAATTTTATTGTGTATACTGGTGTTTCGAGGTAGGTACAATAACCTAAAATTCTCTGAAAGTAAAATGTACAACTGTCTATTCGTGGGTATACTTAAGTACTTTACAAGATGTTTCTGCCGCGAGAATGCATCGCGGAACTGTTTTATTAGCAAGGTTGATTTAAAATTGATTTTATAAATGTGATTTGGTTTCGTGTTTTATTTAATAATTATGAAATATAACGTGTTAAATAGTTTTTTTCTAAATCTTACAAATTCTGTTCTACAATAATTATGTCTATGTCCAATTCTAATATCTAATATTATTGATATGAAGAATTAAAAAGATCTGATTTTTTTTCTTGGACTTATTGCACATTCTTTGTATAGTATATATTTGGTTGTAGGTATTTATTTCATAAATGTTTACCTGCAAAATGAAATATTTTGAGAGAGATGAGGAAAATTATGGAGGATATATTTCCTACTGTATATTTTTCTATAACGTTTTTAAATACATGATATCTGCTGAATTTGTATCTGTATCTGAATATGTATGCTGTATCCTTCAATTTAAACCTGATGTTGGATTTTTTTTACTGCCTGGCTAGCTATTCTAGAAATAATTCTAGAAAGACGAAAGTATCTACTACTAGAATAGTCCTTCTAGAATTAAAGTTTCTGCCACTAATCACAATACGTTTTATTTAAAATAACATTTTTTGATAAATTGAAATTAATTTTGCAGTCCGAGTACCTTACTTTACATTCAGTAAACATCAAAATGTTACCTACTTCGAAAATGAGATTTTCCGTATTCGTCTGCGTTTTCTTTCCGTTTGAATAATTATATTTCTGCGGCAAAATCACAGCTTCATTTATATAGATTCTTTGAAGAGGCCGTTTTCATGTTTTCTGCAAATTCATTTCTCTATGTGCACATTTATAGAATTTATTCAAAATACATGTTAACTTGTAAACATACAATTTTGCTTTAGCAACAAGAAAATTACCTAGTAAAACGAAAGCACTCATGGTCGAAAAGTTGAAGTTGAAGTGACATCGTGATATGAAGTTAAGAAATACGCGCGTCCAACAGCTGAATGGCTGGAATCCTCGCATACGGTTTACAACAAACCTCATCGGATCATATTCTAATCAGACATTACACGTATTCAATATCATATGTACTTTTGATAATAAGATAGTTATAATATTGTTTAAGTAAATACATATTAACAGGTGTATATTACAGGCGCCGGCGGCGGCATGCTGGGCGCGCGGCTTAAGTCATGGATGGAAGCGCAGCTGGGCCGGGCTAAGAAGCGAAAGCAGAAGCAGACGCGGCAAACTACACCTCCTGAACCCGCGCCGCCCCCGCACCTCTCCTCCCCCGAGAGCGCCTACAGCACCGGTTACTCCACCGATGGCACGTCGCCAGGCGCGCCACCAACGACGCTCGCCGCTCCGCTCGCCGCGCCGCTCGTAGCGCCCCCGCCGCCGCCCGCGCCGCCTACCACACACCTTTATCATGAACCTGCGAAGGTAAGTATTGCTGTCGATGTTTACCTATAAGTTGATTTTTGATGTAAATAAAGCAATCAAGTTCGAAACGGAGTCGTGTGAGCAAGTGTTAATTTATTCAGAATTATTTCCATTTCCTTCATACATTCAAATATTAAGATTTGTTTGTAAACTTTGAGTAGGTCAGTCAGTTTCAATAACTCCTTGTAATCTATATATTCTACCATGATATACACATAACTACAACATCACATGATTGACTTGAATTTTTTAAATATACTTAGTTATCGCCCCTCAGGTTAACCCCCAAAATAAAAAAAGTCTTTTACGGTATACGTTCAACATCACATTAGGTACAGCAAATGTAAAGACAGTTAAAGAGACTTCTGGGTCATTCTGTAAGGGTGTCAACGGATGTGTGGAACGCTAAAAACTGCCTAGAAAATGTACACATGTACCAATAAAAGCTTATGAAATACATTAAAATAAAAATTTGGGACTATTTTGTTTGTTCACTCTAATAGACCGTTGAATCTAAAGTACAATTATTTGACTTTTACTGTCCGGAAATGTATGATTAAAAACGAACATTTAGTTTGATTCGCTAAGAAATAATGATCTTGTAAAAACGCAATTTCTCTATATAAATAATCTCTGCTACCTATTATTTATTTCCTTAAGGTTTTCTAATTAAAGATCTACCCAAACTACTTTGTGCTTAATTCTATTACAAAATCTTTACGTACAAAGTCTTGTAATAAGTTAACTTTCACGTCTGTGTAGATACGACGTTGTCTTTTACTTTCAAGATAAATTATGACTGAAAAGTATCTAAACCTATATGTAAGTACGTAGCAGGTTACGCCGGCTTTATTGTTATACTGCGAAAACAATTTATATTTTTTGCATCTTTCGTATCAGCGGTAAAATCTACAATACAACTTGAGTCAACCCAACAAAACGGTCAAGGTCCTTTCATCGTGTAAGTGTCTAGGGTTTATAAAACAACTATTTTCAGGACGGCAATTTCGCGAGACTACGCTCGCTTCGAACTGCCTGAGTAAGTTTACCGAGTGAGGCATTTAAGTTGAGATCCTTGTGATAGTGAAAATAATTTTGTTGAGTATACGTGAACCTAAGGCCATTTTATTCGAGCGGAGCGCAGCGCTGTTTTTTATCGGAGTATTGGATGCATTGGCAAGATCTGTCGGATTCGGAGAATAGGATGTCATCAAGGGTTAGGTTAGATAAATGCGGAGCCCTTGTAGGATCATTCGCATATCTGTTTGTCTGTCCGTTAGTCGCATGTGATATTTTCCAAAGCTGGATGAAAATGTTGAAATGGTATCCATTGTTCTTAGATTCGTTGTATAACTTGCGATAAATATTAAAAGAATATTGATTCAAATTACGCACAAAAAGATTAAGCGTTAATTGATGAATATAATCAAAATCAATAATTTAATCAGTTTACACATTTTAAAGAAGAGCAAGTGGTGACAATAGTAAACTAAATAATAAGTCTTAATCTTGAAGTTGAAGTTATATTAAAAGTTACAAAGCATGTAAGTACCTAAATATTACGAGACTAAAATGAATAATACTAAAGAACAATATATTACAGCATTTCACCGGAATATTCAGATATGATTTTTAGGTAAATGATTAAAGAGCATAACATTTTTAAGTTTCCTAATTTCATTATGAAAATTAAAGCATAATAATTATATATGCATCCTAAGTAGCTAAAGACGGCGGCGTATTGAAACACCTTTTAAGTACCTACTAATAAAGGAAGTGAGATTTTAGGTACAGACAACCATGGATTCCATTAACGATTTTCTTTCCTTGTGAATTGCAAGTTACAAAACAAATTCCAAATAATCGTAGCGATTGCGATGCTGAGTGCATAGTGAACGAAAATTTGTTAATTATTTATGGCAAGCATATTTAATTAGTCTGGATTTCGGAATGGAACTTTGTCTGTGAAACTCGTGAAGTTGACGGAACAAAAGGTAATAATTTATTAAGTTGAACGAGGGTGATTAAGAAATCAAAACTTTGCCTTCTAGCTCAATTGGATTAATTGTACAGCGGGAATATTAAAAGATGAATAGCATTAACATAAAAGAGACGTGCATTTCAAAGGCGGTTAGATGCGAGTGCCTTTTTTATAATTGTAATTATAGTCGCTAATTAAGTATGAATCGAGAGATTTGAGCTGAATTTCCGTTGTTTCATCCTTCAAAATCAATTGAAAAATTCCAAACACAAACATTTAAAAATTATTCAGCAATTTACTTGAAAATTAAGTTACATAAAATCTCGTTAAACTTTGAACAGGCTTGAACAGAACCTTTATAATCAATATCCAAAATATCGTCTCATAAAATACCGTCCCTCCCCCCACACACTCAACGCACACATTCATAATCAAACGTCCGACGTAATATTTAGAATTCTGATAATATGATTATATTTAGAATTCTGAATCTCAATATCAGATGATCGATTTTCTAGCACCAGATCGACCAATACATTCAACATGTTAAGGAACATTTAAATATCCCGTTAGTTACAGTCTCGATCTAAGGGAGCGCAGTAGAAAATATACAGTCTATTTTATTTTTCTAAAACGCTTCGGATCTCCGCAGCATCAAGTGTTCCGAGCGGTCTACATCGATCGATTGTGAATGGCTTAACGAGCACGGCGAATAGCGGCAACACTCTTGACGAGCTTTCCTTGTCATCCAACAACGATTGAGCAACAGCTTCACTACAGATTAATAAAACTATTACAATGTTTATTGCTTTCACTTTAGTATTGATGGTTTTTTGTATTCCATACCGATCTTAGCACCCGAGTATTTATGGATTGGTAAAAAATACGAAAATTATACTTTAAAATATTTAGCCATTCATGCGCCACTGTAAATATAAAATTATAGACATTTGATACCGATCCGGATAATTGAATTAAAATTATCAGTATTATTTACAACAATGTAAATTTAAAAAGGTATTATGTCCGCGATTATATGCTCGTAAGTTGTTTTAAATCATACGACTTTATTGTTTCTATAATTTTTTATTCATAGTGGCGCACTTACGCCTCAATTCTTGTATCTTATTTGATTTAATTATTTAGCTTATCAATAAAATGTAGAAAAACCAATGTAACGGCAAGTATTAGTCTATTATATTACGGTTTTCGTTCTTTAAAAACATCTTTTCTTACGTTTTGGTTATAGTCATGAATCCTTTTACGTATACTCGTTTGGCTAATACTAGGCTATACGTAGCAGTGGAATAGATGTCACGATATCGAGTTCACTCTGTTAAAGGTAAAATTTTAATAAGTAACTGGATGTAAATTGTACTGAGCCATCGAAAAGATTTCATCCACAGACCCTTGGCCTGTGAGAATAATACCGGACACGCCACAGGTTTCGCATTTTTTTTGCGAAAAATGCATTACAGTGAAGTTGTCAATTTATTTTGCTTTTTAACATAAAAGTACTTAGGCACTTTTAAAGTAAATATTTTTTTGATTAAAAAAGTATTTATTATTAAATTTGTGTTGTGCACTTGTACTTTGTACTTTCTTTCTTACCTTCTTATTTCCTGGTCGACGTCACATCAGTGATACCTTTGGTCTTGCTTATGTCCATGGGCATCGGTGATCATTGATCACTTACCATCAGGTTGTTCGTCTGCTAGTTTGTCGGCTTTTAACTTAAAAATCATTTATACCTTGCTAAAAGCACAGGATGTAGATGCCCTGAAAGGCAAGTATGTTTAACGGCTTTTATCAAATACGAGATAAAAACGCGTGTCTTCACGTCATATCAAGTATCTAAGAAGCCACTCAACTTTTTCTAAAAAAAATTAAAAGACGATATAAGAGGTAAAATTAAGAAGCAAAACCCATAAAATATTCTAGTGGTCTTTAAACCAATGTTCCATTAAGAGAAATATGGAATAACAAACCTAACTTAAGTAATTTTTGTAGTTAGTAGAATTTTAAAATTATATCTTTCTTAAAAAACCTGTTCATTTATTTTCAAATAAAGAATATTATCGTATCGTATCGTAGCCTAGAAGAAATATAAATTACAACAAAATGTATAATTTTTTGTCTGTAATATTACAATACATTTAAATTTAAAGTATAAATGTTTTTTACCCCGCTTGTCTCGTTTAGACCTGTCTGTGAACCGTCTGTACTGGCTTTTCTAATAGAATTCACTCAGAAGCAGAGTTAGCTTAGTATTTTGAAATTATGATCCTTTTCAGGTCATTTGCGTTTCAATCCTCTATGTACCTATGTATGCGTTTGTACCCATCACTCGTTTCGATGCAGAAAAGCGTCATAGGGAAAAGTAGGTGCTTGAAAGTTCTCCTGATAATTTTTAAAGATCTGCAAACTCTGGTAATACGAGTTCATACTCGTATGTTCATCGTCGGATGTTCATATATAGTCAGCGTTGTGGATTATGGCTTTAAACTTTTTCATCCTTAAATTGAATATTACTTCAAGTGACAGGCAGTAACTTTTCGATGATGATAACATTCGCTCTTATATTATCATTGTACAGCTGTTACATACGAGTAGTTACAATCATCCTTAAGTTTGGAACAGTTTAGATTATTCGATTGAATTTGTAGGTTATACGAAATTATAGATAATCAATTTTGAAATTTAATGTCGAGACAATGTTGACTTTGTAAAATGAGAATCGTTGGGCAACCTATTCATGTGACGGACGGCTGGCCTCACCTCACTCATTAACTAGACCGGATAAAATCGAGGACGGAGGCCCTCCGCCCTCTCTCCCTCTGGTCCTCAATGTGTTTGCTGTAATATTATTATCCTCTATATAGAACCTTTTCCGTTCTATATGCGACCACTGATAGTCCATTAGCGCGGTAAAGAGAAATCGTGATGTTATTTGTCTGCATCAATCAACTTTTCGACCTTTTTATAAAAAGGATTTTGCAGCAAATCTATTTTTGGAGTTTATATTTAGAGGAACATTCGTATTTACAAATGTAATTTTGCGTATACTTAATAATCGTTATGTTGATTCAAATATTATGCATGTATAATTATTTGAGATAGGAACGGTCGTGTTTCATGATCAGTTTTTGATTGGACAGTTCCTTTTGCGGAAAAGGGAAGAAACTTTTAATTTCCTTATATTTGTAGCATATTTAAGTGAAGGATATTATACTTGCATTTCTATTAACTGTAAATATTTTTTCCATCTCCAAATAGATTTTAGAACACTTCCAGAACATATCGTATCCATTAAAATAATTTGGCAATGGACGGATGTTCTAATACTCGTAATCGTATTCAGTTTTTTTTTTCACTATTTAACTGTTAAATCGTCTACGTGTAAACAATAGTGTTTTTATTACATATTTTAAGTTATGCTCAGAGCTGTTATCCAAAGTGGATCCGCGTCAGGAGAAAAAAAATTGGGGTCCATGAGATGTAAATGGGGTTCCACGTTAGTGGACCTCATTTGGAAATGTCATGACTTCAATTTTGCCTTTCCATGAATGTAATAATCCATATTTCTATTGAGGTAATAGTTACTTATTTACTTTAATAATACTTTCTTATAAATATACAAATTAACACCTATATCTATCTGTATAACTCACGTTTTTATTTTCTCTGCGTGTAAGTTTTTAGATTGTAAAAATGTTTTTCCGTGGTAAATTGTAGCCTGTGTCAACTTTTTAGCTAGACCTCCAATTTTTTCTGTGCAAAAGATCATAGACAATTGTTGCTGAGTTTTAACGTGAAACCGAATTAACCAGACCTACCTTACTACTAAGGTTTGGTGTACAAACTTATTTTCACAATTGTAATATTACGAGCGAAATAGATATATTATAGTGCACAGAAGAAATAAAAAAATCTTGTCTTATTACTGATTCAGGATATAAGTTTGGGAGCCCGAAATTATCTCGGACGTTGTAAAAAAAATTCTTGGCATAAGAATTTTTTTATTTTCTACACTACATTACACTTCACTCCCGTTATAAATTTTATCTTACGAAGCGAATAGCACTAAACTAGCTGTCAAAAACACATTTGAAGTTGATGAAATTGCAAAAAATCAATATTAGGTAAATATGGGGTCTCTACCCAAAACCAAAAACATGCCAAGTGGTCGACAAAATAAAAAAGTTTGGGGAGCTTTAGTTTAGATCCTCTTCTGCAATACCATGTAAGTAACACGAAAGGTTCCGAATTTTCAGCACGTATTCTGTGTTTTGAATTCATAATATCATTACGTTGTGGAGATTACATTAATTCTGAATTTTTATATATTCACTGAACTATACTTAATTTCCAATTAAAATAAATTGCCTCCAATTTTCTCTAGGCGCTTTGTATTTATATTACTAGTTTTTGGAAATTACATTGAGTTATTTTACATTTTTATACTATGCATACCTGCCAATCGTTAGAACGTTCATTATACCTCAATAACTTAATTCAATAACTTATATTCATGGTATTTTTAATTTACTTAACTTCTCCATAACCTAACGTCATTATATTGTTCACTTTGACAATGGTATTATTGGACTTTTAACAAGTATAGCCATTTTGATAAGGAAAGTAATTAACTAAAGATAGATTTTTAATTCTCCATGTTATCGTTTTCTGAGTATTGAAATTTACGCCCCCTATAAAGTAAGAGGGCCTGTCAAAAATTGCGCTCGGCAACCTCCCGGCAGCCGGGCGCGGTTATGTTATAAATAACATTGGGTGTCAGCAGCAGTGCCCTCACTTTACGATCACTGTGCACTCTGCTCCCCGAGACAAGGAAGTTGTTAATCGATGATGCACTTTGCCTATGTAAAGCTACAACGAGCAAACGTTAGCGTGATTCAGGAGACTGCTAGCGCCATCTCTTAGCAATGTTGTGAAAAGTATATCATAATTATTCTGCGATTGTGTCATGAAGCAATTTAATCGTAGTAAATTATCTATTTTAAGTCAATTTCATAAACTTTTGTTTATATAAATATTAATGTCCTTAAATATTGAAAGAGTAAATACGGAAATATTTAATCGGTATCGCTAACAGCGACGCATATAAACAAATTATATTATGAATTTCAGCGTCGCTCGCAACCCGGAGTGCGTCGATGCGCGCCTGAGCCAGTAGTATGTGCGACGCCATCTCCACGACCGCGGTGCCGCATCAGAACCAATCCTTGGCTCGGAGCCACGTCTCCGAGCGCCAGACGGAAGCCTGTACCATTACTGCAACAACAGTCGCTCCAATGTCCTCAACAACCATTATTAAACCATGCGCCATATTCTTTGGATTCCTACTCCTTTGTTTATGGATCTAGGTAAATTAATAGTAATATTTCTATAAGGTCCTGGATTTAATAAATTGCCTTAACTGAGAATCAGTAAAAAGTTTAAAGAAACATTGCAATGAAAATTACTGAATTTAAATATGGTATAATGGAAGGGAAATAAAGGAGAAATGCGGAATACACGGATAAAATAAACTGGATAAATAGCCACTTTAGGTTGATTAAAATAAGCTTGTAATCATTTCAAAAAGTTTAAATTCATTTCAAAGAGAAAATACTCTATATCTCTTTCATAGACCCTTCAAAAATACAATTTTTTTGTCAATGCACTCGAAACGGCTCACCATAAAGCATATAGTTCACCTTATTGCTTTGTCAACACGAGCTTACAATGACGTAAATGTTTTACAAGCTAACGCAAAGGAAATAACGTTGTTGTATGAGTAACTGTTAGATGCCTAATGGTTGATACTCTGCGTTATGTAATAGTAATTCAATAAATTGTGGAAGTAGCACTGGTGTACACACGCAAATCAGCTTATATTAATCTTGTACCGTATACGATAGATTACCTATGAAGGCTGTTTTGGTTAAGAAAGACCTACTTCTTTAAATAAGTTACAAAGACAATTTTTCGATACACAATAATGTTTTGGACTTTAATAATATTGTTTGACTGGATTATAACGCCTACTTCGACGATGGTGATGATGAAATATTTCTTATTTATCTACAAAATATTCTACTTCAGATCTCCGCATCTGTCACCACATTTATCACCGGAGCCCCACCTGTCGCCCTACTATCGAGGTGGAGTTTCTAGTGATGAAGAGTGTCGAGGCATGAGAACTAGAGGACGTGAAACTGCAATATTATCTGATGCGGATGTCGATTCAGACGGTGATACGGGACTCGACGGAGGTGATGAAGACGAGCCAGAGAGCACTGCTTCACCTGGCAGACGGAGAGCGAGACGGCGAAGACCTCCCAGGCGTCCTCCACGTTCTGCAGGTAGCATGTATCTTAGTTATAACACTCCTTTTTACATATATACTTAATATAACACCATTTATCCTTTAGTCCAACCCTACGTCTACTGCTTGAGGTGAACCCTGTTGATTAACGAACAAAAGAATACCACGCCCCACTTGTTGGAGGTCACTGGGCTATGTACTGTACAGTTTTATCTCGACGGAACTCGTACACTTCAATAATGTCTTTTATGTACTTAGCAGCTAGTAACACAATTTCTTGTTTTTAACGCGTTTTGGTTATAGTGTTAGATAAAGAGTCATGAAGCGGGATTGTCATTTCCATCTGGGTCTGTAAAGAGTCGATAATATTTTACCTTAGGTGTTAAAATTTTTTTTGACCTGTAGTTATAAATATCTTAAATGAGACTTATAACTTCCAAATACATTGCATGTGTATTTTATAATGCTTCGTAACAAGGGGTGTTCTATCCTAAGCAGTGTATCTTTATCGGATAAGCAAGGTGTGCTTCTGAGTGCGCTCTTCGATGAAAGCAGCCTTTTATGTTATACAAATATTTGTTCTTGTGTCCTTGTGTCGCAGTAAAACATACCTACCTTGACTCAAAATATCCAAGCACAAGTGTGTAACTATGTGCTTTATTTACAGTATTTATACCTTATTGTAAATATACCTTTAGGGGCGACTCCACCTCGCGCCAGGCGCCGGTGCCACGCACCCCCGGCTCCTCCAGTACGAGAAAAAGATCCACTGCTAGAAGCAGACAGAGAAGCCGAGAGGAAATACAGAGAGCTTATCCGAGAAGCCGAGAAGTTGCTGGTAACCGTTTCAAGAGCACCTCTTGAGCCTCCGCACAATCCGAGGGTGAGGGAGCTCAGAGCCACAGAGGTAATTGTTATTCTCATAACTCTAGATAATCAAATCCTTACTAAACCCATGGAAAACTATAAAGTGTCATATTAAAAAATGTAATTAGACTAGTTCAAGGTTTTTTGATGCTATAGAATATTTGTAGGCATTCTTTTCTACTGTTTATAATAGTGAAGTTAATAGCAGGCATGAAAAGCATGGTCATCTCAACATTTGTGATCCAATTTGCATGAAGTGTAGGTCTTGTTTTTTTTAAAGTGAAAAATCAATGAATGATCAGCACAATACTGATCCTCCTATCACCGAGACATAATATCAATGTGGGGTTTATTGATAACACGCAGGCTGTCGGTTTTAAGGTGGAAGCTCCCCGACGGAGTCCCGAGCGAACGCATATCACGAACTTTATGCGGGCGAATTCTCCAGATCCTCCTCGTCGATTATCTCCTGTCGCACGACGATCCCCACTCGCAGCTCCCCCGCCCTCCACTGCTACCCAATTCCACCCCCCTTCGCCGACCGACAGGCCGCACTCGGAGCCACCGAAACGGAAAGCCTATGCTCGAGATGAGGTCAGTACCTTCTTCAATTATCTTTTGACAGGGAATTCTTTGCGAAAACCCTCCTACATTTAGTAAGTGTTTTTAGACCACATTCTTTTAGATTTTAAAATTTAACACATAATGTAACGTGTAGACGTCTCCTAGCAGTAGAAGAGATGACACGATGCTATGATAATGGATATCTTAGAGGAGCATGAGTGTGAACTGGATTTCAATCAGTTTTTTATGAGTAAAAATTAACTCTACATTTTTTTCCTTTTCATAAAGACGGCATATGAAACAGGCCGAACCTAGAAAGACAATTTGCATTTCGGAAAGCCTTCAAAGGAAGATGGAATACAAAACTGTTTATATAACTTAGATTGGTAGTATTGGCAGGATGTTGGATATTATGGTTAAATTATAATTGAATTAAGTAGTGTTATTGTAATATTCTAGTGTTGTTAGTGAAACAATGACTGAGATTTTAATTATTACGATGTCCAAGGCTGTATTTAGTTCTCTCGTTTTCCTTTTTTTACATTCACTAACCGAGTTATGAATGTACATTTTACACATTACGTCTTAAATTCGTTTAATTCGATGGAACTAAGTTTTGTTTTTTTTTTTATTTGACTTTAATATTGCGATTCCAGGTACTGCAGACACTGGAGGGATTGCGCAAAAGTCTGCAACAGCAGTCAGCGCTCTTGGCCGTTCAGCGAACGCGCCTCGATTCGCTATAGCCTTTTCTTCCTATCCTCGGCAAACTGAAGTGTAGTTTCCCTTTTCAGTTGTTAATCCCTAGCCTATGCCTGTAGTTTTACGCTGTCGTACTTCTAAATAGATAATTTAACATTAATTTTTATAATAAAATTACAATGCTAGTCTTAATGGGCTAGTCATAAAGGCGAGTTATTTATGTTTTTTTTTTAATTTTAAACAAAGTAAAAGTATAAAAAGTGTTTATGATGTTTTAAATGTTGATAATATCAAAACTAACTAAGTGAGTGAGTCCCAGATCGAAGTGCAGACAGCCAGTAGTTCTTCCATAATATGTTCTCTACAAATCCCTCCAATGTTTTAGTGTAGCGGTCGTTAGTTAGGGTAGTATGTAGTCTTGTTATCGTTTGTAGGCGAGGCCACTCTATTACTCCAATAATGTATGTAGCGTCATTTTATTAGTAAAGTAGTAAGTAGCTCGGCTGTTGGTCCCCGCGGGTCAAGTTTATGAACGGCCGATAATTGTTGTATTACACTTTATTTACTCGTGTGATAACCGTATCACCGTATACGGATATACCGATATCCGTGTGCTTTTTTATGTTTTCATCGGTAGGTTTAATTAACACAAACACAAAAAATAAAACAGTTTTAAAACTATAATTATATAAAAGTTTATGAAACATTACGTTAAATAAGCGACCGCCATTTTAATTTTTGTAGTTTTCGGTTTGATATGGTTTTGAATTGTAAAATTGTTTTGTTAAATTTTAAACATATACTTTCTTCGATTATTATACATACGTAGGTAAGTAGGCTGTAAAGAGTAAAAATCATAATAGATTTTGAGTTACAAATACATAGTCACCATTGGTTGGATATATTATCCACAACTTTTATATAATATTGAGTATGTTATGTATTAAATCAATAAATTTAATAATAATTGTTTTTAGAATCTTTATCAAATTAAGGAACAACTTTTCGCAGGTTTCATTTTGATAAATATGCTTTCAATGTAATCTTTCAACTTTGTGTCAAAAAAATTTTTTCAAGAATTTAGCCAAAAATAAATGTATTTTACCACCGACAGCCGGACAACAGGTTAGATGGTCTGAATAGCACATGTACTCCTGTAGCGTCGTAGTATTAGCACTATTAACGAACGGTCTCTGGCCACAGTATAATTGTTTATACCGTGCACAGACATTGAAGTCTCTGAGGAGGGGCGAACCGAGGCCACGTTGCGGCGTACTAAGACTGCGTTATGATAATTATACACAATGTTTACTCGTTATATTGTAAGCGTTCGGCTTACGTTTGGGGTCTCGTTGAAATTTGATATAGCTGCATCGATTTTTAACGCCGTTTTTTTCCCATGATTATGTGTCAAAATTTTAAACGTTTGGAAAACGGTAAGAGAATAATCAAATAGTATTGCTAAACACAATGTTATTTTTATATCGATACAAAGTTTCGAAGTTTCGAAGCTGTTAAATAAATTATCGTGATTATAATGTTACATAAAGGGTAAATTTTTATCGTAGAGCAGTTATAATGATCTGACTTAATTATTATTTTAGAAATTCATTTATTATTATTTAATTATTATTTTACTGATAATCATGTTCATGGAGGGTTTTTTAATCGATTCCCAGTTAAAGCAGACAATTGTGTCTTGATTTTTGTCTATTCGTAATGTATTAATTCCGTGTATTCGTAGCATTTCATTAGTGAATAGTGCGAGGCTGTGAGTGTTTGTTATTTATTATTTTTTTATTATAAATTTGCATAATTAAAATTTGTAACTAAGTAGCTGTATAATTGTTATTATTGAAATAGTTGGAAAATTGCTGAATACGATTATGTATAATACTTATGAGATATGATTGATTGGGTGTTCAATAAGTTTTAATTAATAAATCATTATCATTAATAAAATTCTCCAAACATCAGCCGAACGACAATGGCTTCCAGAAATGGAAGCCCATATTTTTGTTAGTGCAATTTTGGAGGTGCATACGCGATGTACGCTACAGAATCTCCTGATAAATGTAAATATATACTCATTTAATTGTTAATTAAGTATAAGAAAAGAAAGATTAAGATTTATACTTTTAGTTGAATTTTCATTAAAACATTACTACACTATGATGTTAGTTTGATTGCCATCGCCATCTGCAAGGTACTCCCAGATGTACTAAAATCCCTAGAGATGGCGGTGAACATCATTTTACACCGGTACGCTAGATGACGCTGTAAGTTCCAAGAATTAAATATCTTAAATTCTTCTAGCGCAGGATCCTTCGCTGGTTTCGATTTTTTTAGAATTTTGTGACGGTATATTATTGAAGCTTTATTATCGAGTATTAGATAAAATTACTAAAACAATAGTTATTTGAACAATTGGAAGAATTGTGCTTATCATTATGCTATATTAGTTATTAAAACTATGAAATTTATATTATATAAATCTCAGTAACTGTAATTTTTGTTGAAAGCTATTTGCATAATAGCAATAGTACATAAATAATTAATTTTAGTTGTGAGGTAAAAAGTATTAATGGAGGAGCTGGGATTTGAACCCAGGACTTTCAGCATGCGAAGCAGACACTCTACCACTGAGTTACACCCCCGTCGTAAGATTAAAACGAAATTAGTAATTTGTAAGGTAGATGACACCTACCTACCCACCTATCTACAATTGTGAGTATAAGTATGAGTATAAATTCACACGTGGATACGATCATACGCTCCACCTTGAGTGGATCGTCTTGCGTTTAAGCAATGTCACTGTTCCCTAAATACACAAAATGTCCCGTCAAATCAAAGATTATACCAGCACCATTTTGTCACCAAAACTATAATTTTAGGATTTGTGAGGTAGTAACATTATTAAAACAAATATTCCCCTTGGATAAATATAGAAAAGTTTTAGTATTAACCTGTAACATATTGGTTGATATTTGATTATATTAAAATTTTTTTCCTTATTATATTATTATGAAATAAAAAAGTATATTATTTTAAAATCAATAAATTAACGGTGTCTTGCGCTGAAGAAAAAGAATCTTGAGTTTTTCATATAATGCTATATCGTACATTGTTTATTAACTAATACTCTTTGATTCGATAAATTATTCCAAGAGTGCGAAAAATAGTGGTAATATATTTTTTTCTACCAATAAATTTTTACGTAATATAGTCACATCACGTGAAGCGATGATAAAGAATCGTTACTCGTCTAGCGTTTACGCGTTCGTGATAGAACAAGTTGTTAATAATGATATTTTTATAGCTGTTTATATGCATGCGCTGATGGCGTGCGCGGCACCTGTCTTGACGTGGCGCGAGATTATAAAATTAAATGTGCTTTTATTTACAAAGACATTGTATTATGTTCTTTTGTGAGATTAAGTAGAGCAGGACATTAAATAATTATTTCAGCTTGCAGGACGTATTGATAACCCACGCGTCACTTTTTATTAGATCTACGTTTTCTGTAATTCGTTAGCAAGCTAGTGGCAAAAATTTATGGATGATTCCGAGTTTCGGAAGACACGAAGAGTTTTCGGTCCTGAGTTTTAGTGTTAGACAACCTTCGTTAAATATTAATTTTTCGTAGAGTCGTGAACGAAAAATCTTTCGACTTCTGGTTGGTTATTAATAGTTTCGATTACTGGTTGGTTAGTGCTTACATTGTTAGGGATGGTCCAAACTGAAGCAATGTGGAATATCCAGCCTCCTTAAATAGGAACAAGGCGATTATAGGTAAATTACGAAGAGTACTGTTTACACTCATTTTTCTGGCCTCGGCTAAAGAAGTACCTTGGCAGGGCTGGACCTGTGCATTCACAAGATATTCCTGAATTTACTTATATGCATCGGATGTTCGCCGAGGGATATCTAGTGCGAAGGAAGTTCACATAACCCGAAAGTTCCTGCATAGACTAAGTTCTTTGAGATAGTATATAATGTTTTAAACTTTCTTTCACAGCAATTGTCTAGCGATTGCCTTTACAATAGCGAAAAAAATACTGAAAGAAAAGGTTTTTTTTTAACACAAACGTACATACTTTAGGAAATTTAATATACAGCACAAAGAAGAAGCACGAGTTCCGTTCGACGTAATAGAACGTATAAGCTCATGTTACATAAAGACTACATATTTTATCTACATACTCATAATCCATATTGTTACAAAAAACGTTTGATCATAGTCTGGGAAGTGCGGTACACATTTTTTATCTTTGTTCTTCAGTTCATAACAGAATTTCGTAAAACATGACGGACGATCTTGCGATGTAAAATGTGGTGTGCCTGGGGTCTGGGGTTGCAAGTAGATGAAAATATAACAGGGTCAATATTTTCGAACATTCGATATATCGTTGCATCCCTCGGTGTACCTATGTATGTAGTTCGTTCAGTGCAAAGAGACCACTAAGATTTTTGAAGAATTTTTTGTCATCAATAATAATGTTTGATAATAAGATACAAGAACCGAACCCACCCAGTCACCCAGCTCGATGCATGTTTATAGTAAACTTTGTGGTAAAGTTCAAAAGTATCCTGAAAAATTCGCAAAAGCTTGTAGGTAAAAAATACAAATCATATTGATAATAAATATGGTATTATCATATTGATCATACCTAGTTATTTTTGTATTTTTTACCTACAAAATTGATTGATTGACGTCAATGTCAAGGACGCCTCGAAAATTCGCCGCAATCGGTTCCTCGCTGATTAGAATCTTACTTTGTAATTATTATTGATTGGTTTGAAAGATATGCTGAGAAATAAAATAGATTTCTTATAAGACATAAGAGCTACACGGTGGTATGGCAGTTTTGTGAGATGGTAAACAATGTTTTTGGTGCTTTTTGTGAGCCATTGTTATGAATAAAAATATATTATATTTGATAGAACTACAAAAACCGGTCACTAGGTGGTTAAATGGATAATTATAAAACAGTTTTAAAAAAATATACCTCAGAACCATAAACTACAAAATTATACTAAAAAGTGAAAATGAATATAAACAATATATTATTATTTGCGCTACATACGGAATTGTTTCAAATCGGTACCAAGGGAAATAGCTAGCTAGGTCCAATCCCGCAACATCGCACTATTTTATATGTTTTATACTCCGTTAAATACTAATTAAGTTATTTAAATTGCTAAGTAGGTATTCTTGTGGCTCAGGCTTGACACCGGCTTCAAAATTTTCAGTATGTAGTGCATTTAATAATATTTCATTAACATTTATTTTCTTTTTTGATACAATTTTGCAGCTTTACTTTATGAAGTTGGTTTACATTAAAAAACTGTTTATTTTTCCTTTTTTAGTGTAAATATTATTAGGTAAATATGACTCTAAGGCGCAAATATTTTATGTAGTTTTGCAATGTGCCCAACACCAGAAGCAAACATCTCAAAACACGGTTGAATTATTCTAATCTTTTGAGTAGTTTCATTTTTTATTTCCAAAACATATCATCAGACTCTAAGGTCATATGGTCAATGATTGACTGGTTTTGCAACGTTAATATTACCACAGAAAATATCTTTATACATAGCAGAAATATTGCTTTATATAGAGAATTACACACCATATTAAGAATTTATCTTCATATTATCTCCATACTTAAAATGAACTAATTTTAAGCCATCTTCTATACACTAAAAATACATTAAAATGATTTTATAAAAATTGGAATTCAGCTGTATGTAGATAAACACGGCTCAGTTTAAGGGATTTAACTCAAAAATTGCAATTTGTGGGAAATGACGAAGAAAGTTTTCAAAAATGTATAGTTTTGAGTAATTTTAAAGAGACTGATGTATGAGGTTTTGCCTTTTTCCCTTTGTCACTCATAATTCGGGCTTTTTTCTCCATGGGGTTTTAGAGCAGGCTTTTTTAAGTAAATTTATAGTAAAATCTGGAATTTCAGGAATTTTGAGTTAAGTCACTTTCATTCTAAAGGTGCGATACGTAAAAAAGAAGTATTACATGAACATAAAACCTCCTCCTTTGTTGAAATCAGTTAGGAAAATGCATATTAATGCCTAATAAAAATGATTAATAATTGTTTTGGATGCGGGTGCTCTTAGAAAACGAAAATTATTATGATTTTCAAAGTGAAGCGAGGGCAGATTATTTGGTTTGTATTTATGTAGCGGTGGTAAAATCATTAATCATTACCTATTTTTTCACTTATACACTTTATGCCTATAATGTAATATGATATAAGAACGGTATGTTATTTAGTTTGTTTGTATGAATTAGGTGAGGTCATTGTTCAGCAGCATCCGCAATACTTGTCCATCAGGCTAAGATCCGTATTGCAATAAAACAATACTTACATTTTTTCCTCTAACGATCAAATGCAGGTAGATGAATTTTTAGAGAATTACGTTATACTCGTATTGATTCTGTGACTTTAGATTTGATAGCGTTGACGTCAAGATGGCTTCATATACATTTTATACATTAGGAGCCTTAATGAAAAAATTAAAATTTTGTGGATAAGGAAGATCCTGTTACTGTTTTTAAATATTTTACAACAAAATTTGACTGTATTCTTATAGACCTTACATCGGCACACATACATCGACATGGCACATACACAGGCAAAGGCAGATTTGAATTGAACAATGGCTCATATGTTTTCACATATTTCAAAAGTACCAATGATACAAATAGAAGTACAATTTACATTTAGAAGTTCTGACTCCTTGGGTTTCTGATGTCAGGACATCCGTGCACAACAGTTTAATGTTAAGAACATTCCTAGTAAGGATTTAACGGTAAGATTTTCCAAAATTTGTGGGCTATGTATGTGTATTCCACTAGGTAGTGGATATTCATAGCTCAACTTCATTCAAGGGATTTTTAAAAAGAGTATTTAGGCTGACCAATTAATTAAATTATATTCAGTACAGTAAACTTGGATTTGTCTATTATTAATAATTTGTTATATAGAAATTACAATTGTTTTGGATTGTATAATAATGGATTAGAAAATCACTTGGAATATAAATAGTTTTTGTAAACAGAACGCCCTAGTGCATACTATTGCCTATTGAACGTTAATCATGACCTTGCGAGACCTCGTGCTTTGTTATGTTAATACAATTTGTTTTGAAACCAACCTTTATCGATCGAGATGGAATTTGAACTCCTTCATAATCCCCCCTCACCATTATTGCTAATGTTTTAATAAAAATGGCAGAATGATATAAAATGTTACTAAAGATTTTTGTGACATACAATTAAGGAGCATTAAAAGCATGTTGACTCCTGAGAAGTAATGAGAAAATTGATTCATCCGTCGTCACGTAAAAGCTTTTAGTTCGACTGAATCGTTAATCTCTACACTATTTTCTGCCTTCTACAAAAATCTTGCATACTAATTTTTAAAGCTACAAGACCAAACCGTTGTCTTACAGTTTTCAGTTGATGGGCAGAAGCCATCTGTGTATTAAAATTTTATTATCTGTTGTTCCGATGAACAAAATTATCATCCCAAAATTTCCACAGTTTGTCAGTAGAAAGAAAGAAACAATATTTATTATTTAATATTATTTTTATAATCTACGGCACTTTAGCGCAGTAAAAATAATTATATAAAAAATATCCATTAAAAACTAACACAAAGATAAATTTGTAGGTACTGCTGTATATTATGTAGGTTTTGTTATTCTGAGTTATTTATCTAAGTATTTATGTTTTTATTAACAGAGATACATTAATCGTTGTCATGAATATCGCAGTAATATGATAAGTTATTAACAGTTTAGTAATATTTTAGTGAGCAAACTCTAGAATTAATTGTTTTTATGCATAATGGAAAATTTTATAGTCTGCCGTCTATGCTCGAGTGGAAGTTATCTACACAGGCGAATAATCGCTAAATTTAGGAGGTTACCGACACTATAACAATTTGTAAAGATCCGGGTAACCAATGAAGTATAAGTTAAACCATTGATTGATCATCTGCGAACGTAATATGATCAGCATAGTTGCGCCAACATAGAAGGATTTTGGATAAGTTTTAATAACAATGTACAACAATAAGAAGTCATTATCTGCCACATGTTCAATTGTTACACAATTTGATGGGCAGGTGGCAATAGTAGCGCAATTAAGTTCATAGCAATAGGCTACTAGCACGTTATTTTCTTTTAATTGTTACTGTACGCACGGCAGGGAACACCTTCGTATGTAACAGAATTATACAGTAGTAGATGATATCAGTCATGTTTACCTCATCGTACTTCATTAAAGTGTCTCGAGGGTCCTCAAGGTATTACAATTGCGTCCTCACCGTACTACCGTAGAGGTCAACAGGTTTACGTAGCATAAGAGTCCAATTTCGAGATCTTTCTAACGTGTTAATCTCAAAAACTACTGCGCCGGATTTCATGCAGGAAGTAGATGGATGGGCAGGTAAGGTTTGATTGTGTTGTTAAAATTGACAAAATTAAAGACGCCTGAAAAACAAATAACGGTTTTTCCAAATTACGTTTCCCGAAGCGAAGGACGGGTTCCTATCATGGATCTTATACATATAAGCAGATAACGTAAAAATATAAAGACTAAATAAGAAGGTGATTTTTTCAAGATTTAAAGATATTTATTAAACATTAACAAGATGACACTGTTGAATTGTTTGTAAACAACTGGAATTGTAGAAATTGTTTCGTAACAGGTAACGCTCGTCCCGGAACACGAAGGATGTATGATTTACCTTTTGTTTCAGAATGTGCATGTGTGTATATACACATAAGGTAGTGTACGGTATGTGCGCGTGCCTGGACATTTTGTGTGTCTAGTACCTACCCAATAAGAAAAATAGTGACGATTGTCATTAATATTACAAAAACGATAATATCTTTATCGTGTATTAATCGTTCACTACTTTTAAACTTCGTGTAATTTTCGGATCGGTGCGCTTTCTCCATATAATATAATTGGACGCCTTGGTGATTGACTAACGAAAATAATAAGAGTAAACGGTTACAATGAAACGTTTGCAGTAATTATTAGGGTTCTTTGTATTTGGTTTTTCGAAAATTATTTGTTTGAAGTTTATATTAACCTACACGCTGAATCGAGTCGAATTTTGAAATCCAATAGAATACAGACTATTTAGGTATCGTAAAGTATGTAAAAAAATATCTATCTTTGTGGTTTATATCTATATGTATAATTCTGTGTAATATTACTTATTAACTAGGTATATTTGTTTAGAGAATATTTGGCCGTATTGGGGCGGCCTAGAATACTCCCTCCAATCCCATGCTGACAAAACAGGGTGTCGTAAGAGGCGACAGAAGCCAGCTTGCTTGGTGGTAGGGCTTCGCGTATGGATTATATTATCAATATTATTATTAAGTCATTAATATTATTACTGGTATTATTATATTTCCGTAAAGCCTGCCTGGCTAGCTACCATCCTCCTGCTTGAGTCAGCCGCCAAACGTCTCGTCGTGGTCCGGCTGGGGGCTCGAGAGCCAGTTCTTTCTTTTTTACCTTCTTCTAATTTCCTGGCCGACAACGCATCAGTGATACCTTTGGTCTTGTTGATGTCCATGGGCGACGGTGATCACTTACCATCAGGTGGCTTGTCTGCTCGTTTGTCGGCTATTAACATAAAAAAAAGAGAAAGAATAAATGAATGCTTTATTATAAATGAAACTATGGAGAACTCTCAGGTGTGCAGGATGTTTTCGTAGCTTTCCCTTCACAGTAGCAAGTGATAATTGATTTATAATACACGAATAATTTAAAAAATCAGGAATGCCTGTAGGATTCGAACTCGAGGCTTAAGTGCGGTAGACCGACGTTCAAACCGCTAGGCTATCTACAAATCATTACTCTGAAATTACATAAAATTTGTTGCTCAGGTAACTTGGAATGTAAAGTGAAGCGAGGGTGATATAATTTCGTGTTTATTATCTAATCAAAACACGCCTGAGGTTATCGATAGTGAATCATTTTATCGAGATAACAGATAAGATTACAAATGATACACGATTGTGATTCACTATTTGATCGATTTCCGTTGTTACGTGTTAAATTATTTATACATTTAAGCATTAGAACGGTACTGGACTGATGTAGATTAATTTATTTATAATATAATGTGTACACAGACATGTAATTACATGTTAATAACAATCAACTGTCGTGTTTTGTTTGTAATTTGTTGTTTTCTTTTGTCTGTGAGAACCTCATGTTTTACAACTTTAAAGCTACAGTACCCTAAATGTGACCTTTATCTTCGCATTCAACTTTAGTCTAAGAAAATATTCAACTATTCTTTTAAGTGATAAATATAATAACAATGTATTTAATAATATAATAATAATGTATGTAAACATATTTTATTATGTAACTTTCAAATGCTAACCACATAAATGTCTGCCCTGGCTGGGAATCGAACCCGGGACCCCACGTTCGGCAGGCAGGTTTGCTAACAACTGGGCTATAATATATAGCCCACAATATCTATACTAATAAAGAAAATTGGAGTGTCTGTTTGTAATATTAAAATAACCGCTTTTTACTACATGCATATGAATGTATATACGGTACATATACCAAAATAACATTTTTTACAATTCTTGTCTGTCTGTCTATCTGCTTGTTCTTGAAACATCTCTGAAACGGCTGGACCGATTTTGACGGGACTTTCACTGGTAGGTAGCTGATGTAATAAGGAGTAACTTAGGCTACTTTTATTTTTACTAAATAACGTTTTTGTTAAATTCTACGCGGACGAAGTCGCGTGCACTGTTAGTAATATATAAGATAAGTCAAAATAACAACATGATAAGTTTTTAAATTAAAAAGTCCATGAAACAGTAATTATTTCGTAGCAATGGACTAGATGGACAAAGCGAAGGTGATCCAATAACCATACACCATAATAGTCCAATAACCCTACGAAAATTAGTGATAAAGGAAGGGATAAGGAAAATGTCATACAAAAATGTCCGGAAAAATAATGGTCGCAGCGTGTATTGTCTACTGGATTTCCTTCAGATTAAATGTTGCGTGAAAATATTACGTGTCAATGTATTTACTACTTATTGCTTTGACTTAGAGGCAATTAAATTATTATAATCCCTAGTTTAATAAGGAAATCGTTTTTCTCAATGAATCTTTCAACTGATGACTCGATGCTTATAGAATTTGCGCAACTCGCCATGTGGTTATGTATTTCTTTTTATTTATTGAAATTAGTTTCATTAACATAAAGTTTTGTAGCCCATGGCGAAAGACGACATAATAAAAACCTGTTTTTATTATGTCATGGTGTGATAAAAACCACGCATATTAATTAAGTTTTACGAGTTTATGTTCAATCATTCTTTCACCGTATAAGAATTCCATCTTAAAACTCTCATAATTTCCCGTTAGCTGTTTGACAATTAATAGGCTGTACTGTATTTTTATTGTAATATATTTTTACTGATGATAGCCAAAGCAATGAAATGGTAGAATTACATGGAAAGCACTGTTTATTAATACCGAAGATGTAACATTTGCAAAGTGGATGTCATGTACAGATTCATGTCCGTTTAATTTTTTTCATTTGTATAGCTCACACATTTTACATTTTGTACATATGTAAGTGTCATCACTTATGAAATCGACTAACAAATCAATGTGTGGTGAACTGAACGTTAATGCCATCATGTATCATATTCGACAAAAGACGCGTTTATTGATATCAGCGACACTATTTATTAAAGTTGTAATAATAAAAATTTTGTTTCTATAATTACTATTCTTAGTCAGTGAATGGTTTAAATATAATAATGATCAGATAAGATTGCATTTAGATACGCTAAGTTTAGTCTTTTATCATATCTTACGAATATACATAAATGAATGTATTACGTGTTACGTAGGTAATGAAATAAAATAAAGAATAGTTCTTTATTTATCAAATTGTCTACCTTAAACCGTGTAATCATGGTCCTCAGATTACTGTCTTGTTGGTTATTCTATGTAGTATGTCGTATTAAAGTTGTAAGGGATCCATGCTATCCTTGAGGATAATCAAATCTGTTGGTGCACTTTGCTGATATTGACGAGATAATGAACTAGGGCCACTTTTTTGATCTTCATTTTGCTGTGTACCAACCAATTTAATCTGAAGGGTATTCTTGTAAGATGGTGAGTATTAACACATGCTTCACTAATCTTTACCCTACTTCTAATTTCCATATCGCTTCTAATTACCAGCTTACTTCTTCAAATCAGCCGAGCAAATGTGACAGTGCTTCGATTATAGTGCTAGACAAGTGCTTAACAAATGGTTTTACCCTATTGACCTTCAAGAAGATGGTGACGTTACATGGTATAGTGTTACAGATGTGTTTGGACTGCGATTACCACTGGTACCACATGTTATCCCGCTTACTTTGGTTATGCTTTGTAAACTGAATATTCGGCTTGATTATTTTGCTGAGCGTAACAGAAAGATTAGATTGCCGTGCAAATGACGCATTGTGACGTAATTTAGTGGGCAGATATCGTACGATCCGCGTCTAGAAGTTTCGACTGTAATTGACAATCGTTCTGTACAAATTGTTGACAATTCAGCGGCGCTGTGGGAAGTCTGATTCCGTTAATAGGGATGTGGGATGTATTGTGTTCGGCGCTGAGTGGACAATATGGGCTGGCGGAAACGGCTGGGTGTGGAAACTTTATTTTTATTGTAGAGAAACATCTAGAACCTCCACGGTCTAAAGAAAGATAATTCTTTCTTGTAGCAGCCGCTGGTAAAAATGTAGACTGACGTTGTTGACCAGTGACTGCTATCGCTCATGCAAATCTGTAACCTGTTTTACAAATTGGCTTCGCCGACCTGGAAGCGATTAAGTCAAATGCTAACTGTATTTATTACAACATAAATTTTGCCAAAGCTAAACAGGGAAATTTTCTTCTGCTACACATGGGTACTGTCGGAATCGGAAGTAAGCTGAACAGTTACCCAGCGTCTCCTGTAAGAAAAAATCTAGTGTCAACTCCTTGTCCGTTGTCCAGCGAGGCACAGTAGAATTTTTGGGTTGAGTCACAGGTGCAAAAATATATATTGAGCTGTGATTACTTTTCACGGAATTTAAGTGACCGAAAGCAAGATCATAATCATGATCTTTCTCAGGACTATTAGAAATGAGGGACAGATACAGTCCTATTAAGTGTGGAAGTATGTCTAAATGAATTTAGTTCAAAACAGCGTCAAATGAACTTCTCTATCACCAACAAATATTTGCGAGTGGTGTATCAAGGTCAACTGGCCAATTATCATTCCAATAAATCATGGATGTCTACTTCAATAAAAACTTAAATACTAAATGTATTGTTAAATACTATTGTTGTGTTGGTATATATTTCAAAATTACAACTAATAAAAACTGATACTAGTGGTTCCCTGAATGTTAAGATAATTAAGCCTATACAGTTAACGTTCGCATGTAAATCGGGCAAATTTATATTAGAAATTTGCAAATAAAATGAAACTGAGCTCACGAGTCCAATGGTTGTAGACATTACGTCGAAATCTTAGCGAGGTCGTCTTTCGCGACTCACAGTTCATTAACATAATAATAAACAATCATAACGCTTCTTAACAAATTGAAAAGAAATCTCATTTAATTTATTTCCAATCTTATGTTATAGCGTATAGAGTTCAGGAAACTTGTGACAGCGGTCGATTCGGGAACGGAAGTATTCACTGGTTCACTGACTGCTCGGTAAAAAGTATTTTATTGATGTTTTATTTGGAGCAGTGTTATTGAGCCGTTATTAATGTCGTTTTATTGTTTTGCATTCGTTTTTGTTAATTTTTTTAATACAATGTCAAAGCCAATCTCATCGTGGTATTTGAACAGTATAAAAGTTCTATATAATATGTATGTATATATTTATTAGTAAATAGTGTCACCGTTCATATGGCAAGGGCATGTCTATATATGTCTATACCTCCGAAAAACTAGTAACGCATTTCATTAGAAGCTTAACATTTTTCCAAAGGAAGGCAATAAACGCCATTTAATATTGAAAGAAAAGCAGAAAGAAAGATTATACATACAAAAATAACAATAATTAACAAATATCTATACTACTATATAAATCTGTTGTACTTCTCGGTCTGTTTATTCCACTTTTTTTGTAAAAATTTCATAATAAATATTCGTTTTATGACTCAATTTGATTATTTTGAAATTTTTTGTCAGTCTGTATGTCTCGAGATAACTCAATAACGGCTTGACCGATCTTAATGAAAATTGGTATGTAGTTAGGAAAGACATACTCGTATCATTTTGCTCAGGTGACAGGCTATATAAAATCTATTTATCTATATTTAAGTAATCTGTAATGTCTCTTTGTAAGTACATTTATTTTTTTGTAAAATTTAATGATAAATATTCGTTAATGACTCACTGACATTAATTTGACCATTTTGAATTTTTTTTTCTGTCTGTTTGTATATCTCGAGATAACTAAAGAATGGTTAGACCGATTTTAATGAAAATTTCTGTGTCGTGTGAACACGTGATTGCGCAGATAATAGGCTATATAAACTATCAATAAACCAATTTATGTCTAATCAAGGTAGAAAAAATTTTTTTAATCATGTATATATAAGTAATAGTCCAACCCGAACGAAGCCGGACGGGCTATATACTATATAAATTGTGTATGTCCATGCCACCCGCAACACAGGGAATCCTAGTGCGGGGGTGTGAGTGTGTAAACGTTTATTTTTTATTTTTATTTATTTGATATTGCAGTTATAATCAAGACAGAAATGTTTGCACTCAAAGATTGGCGTTAGGTAGCCACACATACCTACCTGATATTTCATTGCGACCCGCGATCTCAAGTAGTTCATACAAGCAATTTGCAATATAATTAATAAGAGCTTACTGGAGATTCAATATAATATGTTACTATAATAAATATTGGCTGGTGTGTCAAAATAATATTGATTATGTTTACTGTACAGTTTTTGGATAAAGTACAGTTCTATAACAAATGTTTCCATATTAATGGGCAATGAAATGATATAATTTGGCTGTTGGCTAGTTTCCCTACCTGAGTTTTATTGCATACGGGGCCGCGGGTCGGAAGGGGCGACCTTGTCATATAGTAAGAAACTGTACAGAGGGCAAGCTTTGTACAAACGTTCTCAATATGGTTATACGAGATGGTTATACAGGTATCTCAGTAGCCGACGTCAAATAAGGAAAGTAATATTTTGTTTAATACCTATAACATCAATTTTTTTATGCTGCACTAAGGAAAACACATTAATAAAATTTGCTTTCTGTGTGGTGTCTTTACTCAGGTTGTATTGCGTTAAGGACGTGCGAACTGCGCATGCGCACGTACGAGCGAACTCGCCGGTTGCGCCACGCGGCCCTCAGCTGCGCTTGTGCACTTATGCGTACTAGGCGCTGTGACTCCATTGTTGTTGATTGCCTAGAAACTTAGAACGCATTTATACAAATTTTGTAAGCGGCAAGAATCATTGTTTCTGTTATTTTATAGTATATACTAGTATTACTTATTGGGATCTGTTCAACTTGGGCTCGACCCTAGCTCCAATTCCACACGTTTGAAATGAATATATTTAAAACAATCTATCTATCTAAATATCTGAATCGACCAGCAATCGAACTCAGGACCTTTTGTTCGAGATGTAGAGCAGTAACAATTCTAATCATAAAACGGGCTACAAGATTGTGGAGTGTTTGGTACACATACTCTTATACAAGAGGCGTCAAGAAGTTTGACATTTCTATATTAAAACTACTGAGTAAAGGTTGATTCATAGCGAATGTGTTTAGAGTAGGTAAATACGAGTAACTAGTTATTTATGAAAGACCACTAAGCCTGTCAGTGGAACGATGGATGATAACGAACGATCTGTGACCCAGGCAGGGATTTAGTCACATGAGTTCTTTGTGACAAACTCATATTGTAATCTGCACTCATAATAGTTTGTGTATCATACACATCGTGAAAGCTTTGTTTGATCCGAAGCAAAGGCCACGCGATGGCACCTGGTAGGTCCTGTGCATATTGTTAGCCTAACAGACGTTAATTATGCTGCTAAGAAAATAGTAGATAATTATTTGTGGATTTTCATAGGAGGATGGTGGTACAAGTAGGTTGTAAGCTAGGTAAGGGATCTTGCCTTATTTACATAATCATGGGATTATGCAAGTGATACAAGTGATGCGACCCCAGCGCGATTCAAAACATCAAATTAAGGTATTAATATTATTTTAATTTGAATATTAATTCCTTATACTTTTTTTATTTTCATGATCCTTGATGCCGTTAAACGCTTTAAACGTATCATAAGTTCTCATCTTTATCAAAAATGCTGTACGCTGACAACGACCAAATATACATACATGCTCTTACCATAAATTAAACCTACAAAGGTATGTACTATATTTGTGGTAATGAATAAATAAATAAATGAATAAAACAAGTAGCCTGACCGTATTACCGAGGTCATCGAACTGTTGAACATCAGGGTGTATTTCGTATAGGGAAAGTTAACTTATCTTCAGGGATAAATAATTAAATAAAGAATGAATCGCGCTTACTTTAACAAACTTTAAATAGTTATACAAGGATAGTGGGTAGGCTTTTCCGCGTCAGCTATGAGGCCGGTAATTTAAAAATAACGGTTGACATTCAGTAAATGCTAGGACCCTAATCTTATTTAGCTTCGTAAAGCGGTAATTAAGCAGATTGAGTATTGAATAATTAGAATCCGCAGAGTATTGTGTAATATTTTTGATCTTATTACAATTTAATAATAATAAAAGTTAAGAGAATAGTAGGTATAACGGGAAGGTAAACGGTAAAGAAACATAAAATAATAGCGCGTGAAAACAAAACATTCACGAAAATAACGAATACAATAAGAATTAAGTAAATAATTGTTTAAATTTGTGTTCAAGAGCCGCGTGTTATTTTATGTGACACGACACGTGAATTGTTGCTATCCAGCTATTCAGAACTTATCTAGATATAACTGATCCGCACATGTATCCAAAATAATCGTTGTTTTTTCATCAATCATGGGTTGTATAATTTTTAATTTTTTATTATATTATTGTTATATTATATATCCCCTATATAAATAATAAATTATTTGAAAATAAATAAAATACTTTCTCATATGTATACAATAGCGCCCCCTCCGAATTCGTTCTATTTAAATAATTCAAAATTTATTCAAAATTTATGATTTTATCTTGATTATAAATCATTAGGTTTACTGATATTTAATATAGCCTATCATCTGCGCAATAACGTTTTCATTAAGATCGGTGAAGCCTTTTTTGATTTATACCAGGTCATACAAACAGAGAGACAGACAAAAATTTTCAAACAGGGCAATTTGATATTAGTTAGTTATATAACGAATATTTATCGTGAAATTTGACAAAAAAATGGAATGTACAGACACAGACAGACAGATACTACAGATTTATATAGTAGTATAGATGATAAAGATAGGCAAATTAACTGCGTAGCCTTAGCGAACCTGGCCAGTATATAGTACCAAAAACAATCACAATGAAATGTTAGAAAATTCTTTAATGCTTTTTAAATATCACTTAGCCAAACCATACCTCATTTTGCATATTGTTCGTATTTTTAAAATAAATCGAAAATTAATGCATAACAACAACACGCGCTCGCAGCCAAGGTAAAAGAACAAAAAAAATTTATGCAATGATTATACAGATGTATACTCTTTAATAAAGATCCTAAACAACAATGTAATTTAAATGATTATAAGTTACGGTCGAATTTCGATCACAGGGCGATCACTACTTTATATAATTAATTGATGTTTTGGGTTTTGGTAATGTTAAGAAGGACATACCACCCAAATACCATGTCCGCTTCGCTGAATATTAGCTCTGCAGTATGCTTATGACCGGCAGCACAGTACTGAGTAGACGAGTTTTTATTAACGATAGACAATGCATATGTTGTTAAGTTTTTTAATGTTATTATATTCCGATATAAAAGGTAGTTAAGTTACAAATCAATTTTATTTATATTTGCTATTCACATTTGCGGTATTACATGTTCAAATTCAAAATCATTTAATCATTTTAGTATTTTGTAAATCAATATATCCACCTTATTTTTTGCTCCTACTACCGTTCCGAAACAGTGTTTCGGTACTGTTATTTCCAGGCTTCTCGTCCTGAACATAATATCCTGTTCTTTGAACATAATATCCATTACCTTTAAGCCGTGCTATAACGAGTGGCTAAAAAATTTCAATAGGCAACTCGCATATCGACTTTGCAACATTGTTTTAAAAAGGAACTCTAGGCCCTTAAAAGAACGCGTAAACTTTTGAAGGCGATATGAATATATATCTTTTTTTTGTAACTGTCGGACATCTGGGAAAAGCCCACCCAAGCATCCCGCATGCTCGTCGTCGCCTATATAAAAGTCATTAACTGTGGCCCTTTAGCATAACTACAAAGTGCATGTTGGGAAATGTTGTACCATACAAAAATCGTAAGAACGATGCTGGTGGACCGCAATAGACTTGTTATCCGATTGCCGGGTAGAATCAGTTGGTAGCGGGTTCTTCATTTCCGGTTCATTGTACGGAGCTCATCACTCATTCGTCTACAAAGGAGTGCCAAGTAGGTTAACACATTTATTGGACTCATTCCCAGTTGAAACCGTATCAGAAAGAGAGTTGTTTCATGTTTACGTTATGTGTTATCAGGTTGCTGATGGGAAACTATTAATAAATGCCGTTGTTAGAAGCTGTTCAAGATCATTAAGATAAGTGAAATATTAAAAAAATTCTTTATATTACAATAATACTGCATTGATATGGTATTGTGGACTCAAAATGCTATACTGCTCTTCCCGCTCTGCTTTATTCAAATTTTCTTTTATTTAATTCCACTTTATTCAATATTTTTTTCGAAAAGATGCTGACGGACCAAGTTATGGTGAATGGTGGTGTAACACAAGGAGCGTCACCGAGGCATTGCCGGCTAAGACAGAAGCTAATGCTGGGAGTCTTCAATAGGACAGTGAATAGACTTTTATATGTTAGTGCGTTAAACATCTTAGATTTAATCACCACTTAAAAAAGGCCTCTAATGGAGGAGAAATTCTCTTGTTAACATAAAACATATACAAATAAGAAGAAGCCGCTCATAATATAATCAGACATGGATCATAATATATAATCAAGGACATGGGTTCATTGTCCAAATACCATCCACAAGGCGACTTCGAAAAATTTGTGCTGTAGTATGTTTATGATTTGCAGCATAAAGATGAGAAGGCACATTTTTGAAATAGATAAGGTATGGATAAGATTTTTAGTATAATGAAAAGGGGTAACCCATGAGTTACGTTGCACTATAAGGAGAAGGTATCAACAAAATGTGATATTGTGTTTTAAACGAGCGACGACGTCTCATAAGCTTCACCAAGATGTGCATAAATAAAATAAATCATCATTAAATATTAATTGTTTAATATTCAAATCATATTCGTGAAAATTCATTGATTTATTACTTTAATAGGTTCACTTAGAAACCAAGACGGTCAACTTTGGAAAAAATCGAATAAAATTATATTTGGTAACTGAAACTGGTTTCGTAATAGTCCCAGACATATGTTGTTATTGTAGAGTTAAATGGATTATAGAAGTAAGAAAATTTATTGACGCTGTTCATGCAAACGAGTAGCAAATAATTAACAATTTACATTTTCCAATCGCGAACTTTGATCTCTTTGCATGTAATATTTGAATTTAAAGCGTGTATGTAACATGAACCACAGTCTAATAATGTTAAGTATTCCAAACAAAACTCAATAAACTAAGAGCTACATGCAAAAAGGATGCAGTATGTTATTGTACCATTATAACGACACGTGTGGCTGGAAATATCAATGTTGATAATAGTAATAGTGAATACCGGTATTTCTGTATTAATGGCCGGCAAAAATACTAATGCAACAATTCAATCATGATTGATTGATAATAGTAAAATTAATAATCACAATTAATTAATAGAACCTGTGAACCAGCTTATGAACTATTTTCTCAATTTAAACACGATAAAAATATTTAATTTGTAAAGAGTGTTTGTATTACGAGATGATGGTTGCTTAAATTCGCTCAAAGAGGTGTGAAGAGTGCAATCTTTGGTGTTTATGTCTATGATAAGAAGATAAGATTGGGAATAGAATAAATCGGGTGAAGATTTAAGCCGTCAACATACTTCTCAAGACTAGTATCCTAAAGTAGTAACGGCAGTGGGCTGGCTGGTTACATTTGCCATAAGACAGACATTTGCTGTTGAAGCAAGTCTTAAGAGCGTAAGCCGCGTCTAGACAAACGTAATTACGTGATGCGACGAGTTACGCAGAGTAGCAACTAGTGACTGGATGAGAAAAGCCAAAATTCCGGCTGTATGGCTTGCTTTGGGAGAAAACCAGCAATAGACTATAGCTGTCAACAATAGTGAATGATGATAATGTGAGGTAAAATCATAATATTTTTTGTAAAAACTAAATTCACAGGAAGAGAAAATCTGCAGAATGGATCTTTCGAGATTGCACAATGATATTGAAATTAATTTTAAAAATTTTGATGTAATGTTAAAATTGTGTACATTGAATACTTAACATCAAGAAAACATTATAGAGGGAGAAAATCGAATATAGTTTTGTCTTTAGACTGGCTGGACCACATATGATTAACCTAGGTATTAATTAGGTCTTATATTCGGATTACCTTTGGACTAACATTTAGTGCTTGACTATATTACCTGTGGCGTGATTGCAGGAGGCTTCATAGCACATGTCCACCAAACACTCACCGTTATCTTTTATAAGTAGCTAAGCTTAAGCCAACTTGAGGATCTATTCAGTGGACTGAACACTATATGTCATCTTACGTTTATCGTAAAAAAATTGTTTTTCACCACAAATAACGATAGGTTTCTAAATGCCCTCATTGTTATTTGAGTAACGTAACGCATTACTCCACGCGTGCTTGCTGATGGATTTATTTGAATTCCTGGGGTACGTACTTTTAATATTTTTTGTGTTTCTCAATTAGCTATAATTAAAATCTGGTGAATATTTCTCACTTCAGTTAAAGCCGTGAAATAGGTGCCGTGGTTCCGGATATTAATTACCTTCCGCATACACAAAAACTCACAAAATTCGCACTCTTTCTTTATAATAATAGTATAGATTAGGGTTTTAAGGTGCATTGAGATTTCCAGAAACAAAATGTTGGAACCTAAAACGGACCTTGTGCAAATGAAGTTGCTGGTTCAAACACATTATTTATTCTTCAAGCAGTGTATTCAAAACTTTCAGGGCCTTTGTCATCCGGTTTAATATAATCTTAAACCGAACAATGTTAGATCAAAATTACATGGCTGAAATGCATATTTACATTAGCAATGTAAATAACCAGTTTTGTAGTAGTCATTCTGTAGTCTTAATTTGAAATAAATTTGAATTTGAAATGTATAACAAATGCCATACATTTGTTCAAAGTTGCCTGTATTGTGAGTAATCATAGGACGTAGGACTTTACATATGTCATACAAAATATTATGATAAAAAATAAATACACTATAAGTAAGCCATGGCTAGTCCGAAAGCTCAAAGTACATAATTAAGTTATGTTAGATGTATCGCCACGAGACAAGATTTCTAACGATGAAATCCGTAGACGAATAAAAGTAACCGATATAGCTAGCAGAATTAGTCGACTAAAGTGGCAATGAGCTGAACACATCGTTCGTAAGACTGATACCCGATGGCGACAAAGAGTCCTCGAAAATCGTCCACACCTTGGTAATAGTAACACATGTCACCCCCCGACCATGTTAGATTGATGACATAAAGAAAACAGCGAGAAGCCGTTGGAATCAGAGGGCCCAGGACCGGTCGAAATGGCGTCAATTTGGGGGGGCCTATGACTAATACTGAATTACGAAAAGCTGATTTGATAGATAAATAGAATTAAACCCAAAGTACAAATTATTTCTTGTGTTATACTATGGTTTAGAGTACAATAAAAACAAGATAATCTCAAGTTAAAGTCAACGGTTGTTATCGATCTGGGCCATTGTATGTTCCGATCTGATACATATTTAATGTGAACATTACTTCCATGTCATGCTATATATTTAGCAAACCGATCATAATATAATATATACAAAAAGAAAACTGATTTTTATATCATCGGATAGCCATTATTGTATCATACTTTATTCATCTTCGGCGTACTGGGTTATAGTAAACTAGAAGCGAGAAGAGAAGTGTTTGTTGCCAAGTTTCATTTTAAGATAACGGAATGTTTGCGGTTGCGCGTTCAAAATTACAAAGTGGCGGGCTGGCGGAGGTACTATGATTGAAGTTTTTTTGTTAAATATTTTCAAAGACCTTTCCACTAGTAATTAAAAAGTTCTATACGTACGAAGTTTTATACGTCTGAATTAAGCGACCAAAAATTTTTTCCTAGTCCACACCAGATACTTATCCTATAGCCTGTTCAACGTTTGCTAGCGCATCTTTAATCATAGAAGACCTTTTGAAGTGTTTTTTTTTTGTTTTTACGTAATACAAACAAGTCACATGATGTTAAGGAGTTTATATCATGGTGATGTAGCGCTCAGATCCTGTGCTTGGTTCTAAGTTTTTCTTAGCAGTGGACATATCTGGCAAGCATTTTATAGTGTACCATAGCCGCAGAGTGTAAATAAAATACGTTATGACAGACTTTCGCCGGCCTAGCCTACACTAGGCGCGTCTTTATAATTTAAGACCGTTTTTGTTATTTAATTTCAAGGCTATTGTTTTTCTGTAATTATAATACTACATAATAACTATAAATAAAGTCAAACTGTTACTCTTGGGTGTTTACTGTTCAGTAACAGTACAATACATCAGTATGTATTGTTGTTTTTTTCCAAGTCGTAAATCGTGTAATATCCGTAACCGAAATTATCCGACAAAATCGGAAAATTGGAAATAATTTCATATCCGTAACCGTAACCGTAACCGAAACCGAAACCGGTAAAATATTATTCATATATTCGTATCCATATCCAGATCCGGAATTTCATATCCATAACAACACCTACATATTATAATCTTGATATTTATTTTTCTTTTTTTATCAAATTCACTTATCATTGTAGTTTAATTTGAACCAAATTATGTATGAAATTACTATAGGGATTTAAGGTAATAATATTATAATTCACAAAATTTGAGCTCCGTCGAGCTTCGACCCGGTGCATGTTATGTGAAAAGCATGTTATGTGCAATCAACTTAGCACTGACAATGTTACTGATAGTGATATTTATATTCAAATAGCTATGAAAGCTGTTATTTAAATTGCCATAAAAACTAAAGCACTTTTTAGTGACAACAAACCTTTTGTGTAACAAAATTTGAGATGCATAAGACGAGTGAAAACACCGAGTGATAGTTTTTGGGTTATCAAACATCCGGCGGATTCGTATGATCTGACGCCAGCGGCACGTGGCGCTCACGAATGACGGTGGCAGGGTAGTCAGCCATTGTTAGTTATACGGTACACCCACATCACCACGCCATTCAACGACGTCGACATACGCGCATTATCACAGACACAGCGTCGATACAGCCTATTTATATGTATATAATCTTAAGTAAGTAAAGTTCATGTCTCAATATCCTAAACAAACTTTAGGTTTGCATTTATTAATTTTGGAATAGAAATAAATGAAGAAAATATTATTTCGACACGAATAATAAAATAATCTTAAACCAGAATTCAGTTTCAACAATACAAAAAATACAAACAGAGTCAGCACAAAATCATTATTTTTATGTCAGTCGTACAAAATCATATTATTTTGGGAAATCGGAACGCATCATCATTCGTAATGAAGAATATAGCCCGGCACTCACCAATTTATCATACAGTTTACCATTATTCTTAGAATTGGCTATGCGTGTTCTCTGGCACACTGTCAAAAACAATACTGATGTCATGCCATTGATAAAAAACGTGGTGATAGCACAACACACTTACTCTTATCTTGTGTTCGTATCATATATACGACTATTACCCAAATAACACTTATTGCAAAGTAGTCATTTATTACACTAATATTACTAGCCGTATTGGGGCGGTTTAGAATACTCCCCCCAATCCCATGCTGGCAGATCAGGGTGTCGTAAAATGCGACAGAAGTCAGCCTGCTTGGTGGTAGGGCTTCGCGTATGGATTATATTATCGGTATCATTATGAAATCATTAATATTATTAATGGTATTATTATCTTTCCGTGAAGCCTGCCTGGCTAGCTACTACCCTACTGCTTGAGTCAGCCGCCAAACGACTTGTCGTGTTCCGGCTGGGAGCTTGAGAGCCAGTACCTTCTTTCTAACCTTCTTCTAATTTCCTGGCCGACTACGCATCAGTGATACCTTTAGTCTTGCTGATGTCCATGGGCGACGGTGACCAATTACCATCAGGTGGCTCGTCAGTTCGTTTGTTGGCTATTAATATAAAAAAATACTTATTACATAGTACTTACTTATTACATTTAATTCTTAATTGTATACCTTTTACCTTCTTCTTTTCGCTATGTCCTCTACCCAAAGGTTGTCTGGCGATAGGAACCACCTGCTGTATTTATATATTATGAGCTGACTTTTTTGTTTATTTCTTGTCATTGTTATGGTGGTGTAATAAAGAGTATTATGTTGTACACTAATTATACTTATTTTACATTTATTATGTAGGTCAACCTTTTTGTAGGTCAAGGTCTGGTGACAACCAACTTAAGGTTTATCATCAGCAATGTCTATGAGGGAGATAAAAGTGAGTTTTCCACTTTCACCTCGGCCGACAACGCAGCGGTGATGCCTTGGATGTTAGGAATGTCCATAAATATCTTACTATAATTCAAGTTAAATGTTAAAAGGCTTCATCAAAGTGGCGATTGAAAAATATACTCGTATGTACAGTTAATATAGTTGTTTACATGGAAAGATAGAAATAAATTACTTTAATTACAACCGGTCATGAGATACCGGTATCATGCAATGTCTGATCCATATGACTTGAATGGATCTTACCACAAAGTATAAAATATGTGGTGAATTTTAAAAAGGTATTTGTCGTTCATTTATTTATAGTTTTTTATATTTTTGGTGTTTGTTTGTATAAATGTTTTTTTCAAATTATTATTCTAAATGTATAGAATTTATAAAGTTTTTTCTAAGGTAATCTTCATCTCTATTACATAAAATGACCCTTATAAAAATAGACATTATTTACAAAGGTTATTGTTAATGGTTCTTGTTTGAATTACCTTACATACCGCTGTTGATTCTACTACCTTTAATTTGGCCTTCAGCTGACTGCAATTTGATTAGCGAACTTGAGCTCATTAGCCGAGGTCGACCCTCCATTTCTTCCACGACATTGATACCTTATACGTGTTGACTTGGTTTGTCAATAGTGTTTCATCTTGTCTTCTATGTATGTATCTATATAAGATATTCCTATGGATTATTTATGACTCCTGTTCTTGACATTCATGGTGGCATTCATTGGTGTACAATGAGATAATGTAGGTACTTTCTGTATATATGCGAGTATTCTAAATGTTCAAATTAGACTATTGCAGCCAAATTTAGTACTGCAGTAATTTTTACACTTATTATTTCTTTTTGGCTCATATTTTTCACGACCTAAACGTATATGAACGCCAACAAATTACAACTTTGTAGGAACCATTAAAATAGTCTCTGTTTGATAAACAAACTGTTAACTGTCTATAAAGTACTGAAATACGCTGGAAAAACATCGAGTTCCTACTTTTATGTATTAACGCAAATAGCAAATGGTCCTAAATAGTATTTAAATTCAATTAAGTGATTTTTGATCCTGAAATAAAACGACTGATACGACTTGGCACCATAAAATATATCACAATAAAATGGATACCTTAACTTATGCACAAAGAATTATGTTTTTACGTCAAAATGTAGGTCAAGTTTCTTCGTTGGCATATAGTTCTGTATAAACGTTAATAGTATTTGCTATGGCGTCGACAGTTCCTGACTCGAATCACGAGTTACGACATGTTGAGTTGACAGGGAAAGTGTTAACATCATACTGCTTGCTCATTGTACGGCGCACGGTACGAAGAGGAATTGTCATTATAAATTCCTCAACAACTGATGACAACACAGGTACAGACTTAAACACAATAAACGACAAATTGATGTCTATAATATATCCAAGGAAGGAGTCGGTATTAAATAAACAGGAATAAAAAACCGTTGACTTTGTGCTACAAACGGAAGTAAGATTTGTTTGATAAAAACCAACATATTAACTTATTGGCACTTACGGAAGTTCATTACGAGTATGTTCGATGAAAAACATATTGTTGTCCAATACATATGGAATTAGTCTATACTCAGTAAATAACAAATAGCCAAATAATAATTTGTGCTGGAAAAACGCACATGTCATGTGGATTGAAGTTTGATTGATTTTTTCAATTATGATTCACTGGTATCTTTATAGTAACCTTTATCAAAGAGGACATCGATCGCATTTTCAGGATGTACTTTCTTGATATGTTGCAAGTCCTTGTAATCACGATGAATGATACCATCATGAACTCAAATTAATTCATTCTTCCAAATTACATGTTATAATGCTCCATAAATAGGCCATGGCGGATCCAGTTCATGAGTTCCTCATTAACTTCCATCAAATATGACGTATCTATTTGACGTATTTCTTCTTAGCTTTGCTTTGCATTTGCTACAAACATGACAGTATCAGCTTGAATTGTAAGCGAACTGTACCATGATACAATTCCTATACCGTTATGAACATTACGAAGAATTTGAAAATATTAAGGTTTTCTAAAAAAATATTCTCTGTCCACGCAGCTGATAACTTAGAGGTCCATACAAGATTCAAACTAAAGTATTTATAAGTAAACAATAAAACAGAACAAACGAATCACGCGAAGACACAGATTTTACTACCGAAACCGGTTTTTCTAGAATTTGTCTATTTATAAGAATGTAATAACTACTATAACAATACAATGTAATAGAGTGTCTATGTGTTATGTGATTGTAAACATTAACCGCGCAATACACATAGAAATGGGAGTGGGGCAGAGATCATATGGACGTGATGACGTGGCACAGTTGTCGCAGTGAAAAGACTTGGTAATACAGACTGTCTTTTAACTTTAAATTGATTAGTTTCGTAGTCCAGTAATAAAGTAATGAATTTTGTATTTGGTGCCGGAGCGGCATAATAGGGAATGAATAAGAGTTTCCAGTCTTGTTTAGATGTGAGATTTATGGTTAAGCTAGTACGAAATGTAAATAATGAGTATGCCGCCGGTACACCCGTCATCGAAAAGCGGTCCATTGCTGAGCGCGGGTCTCTTGTGGTAATGGAATAAGCGTGCAGCGCACACCACACTGCTTCAATATGGACTAACTCAGTAGTCAGTAGTTCTTCTGCTGTCTCAAGGCCTTCGTCATGGCTCAACGATTGCTTTCTAACGATAATATCTGGGACCGAGGGCTTGACGTAAATCGAGGATTAATATTTTGTCACTATCACTTACTCTTGAAATAAAATGGTTCGAATGACGCGATCAATATCACACCTCAAGTTGTGTAATCCGGTCAATGACTAATGATAGCACAAATCGAGCTATGACCGTGACCTCCAAATAACTTGAGTCAAATTATAATGTATACTAATAAATAAAATTGGAGTGTCTGTTTGTAATATTAAATAACCGCTTTTTACTACATGCATATGAATGTATATACGGAACATATACCAAAATAACATTTTTTACAATTTTTGTCTGTCTGTCTGTCTGTCTGTTTATTTGTTCCGACTAATCTCTGAAACGGCTGGACCAATTTTGACGGGACTTTCACTGGCAGGTAGCTGATGTAATAAGGAGTAACTTAACTTAGGCTACGTTTATTTCTACTAAATAACTTTTTTGTTAAATTCCACGCGGACGAAGTCGTGGGCACAGCTAGTAATAAGTAAAGCACATTGCATTTTGGGCAGACTCCATCTGTAAAAGCCTTGAGGCATTAAGGCCAACTAAATATTAACTTTCAATTAATAGGTAAATACCAACAAATCGATCGCATTTGGTTTAAAAACAATATAATTTTTAGCAACTGCATTGACTAATATTTTATTATTTTACAAAACATTACTTTCTTGTAAAAAAAAAGTAATTTAATGTTATTTGTGTTTAGGAGTTTTTGTATGAATTTCAAGCTTTTAACCCAGCGAAATAAGGATTTTGATACAAAATTTAATATGATATTACCTTGGTAGGTATGGATTTTTTTAGTGTTATTTATTTATATGTAATTAATTTGGTGTCGATCTTATGAGTTATCGAATATCCTACTGCTAATAAAAACTCGATTGCCCATTTTATTTGATTATTTATTGACCAGAACTTGATAGGATTTGAAAGTTGACATCTTAAAGTACGCATTATAATTGTTCATATTAAAAAAAATATTGTCAAATATTTCTTAAAATTGGATAGGATTTCGTAGGATAGGACGGTGAGAATCGCGTTTAGAAACTCGAATCACCGGTTTTGACTATGCGTTGTCTGTCATTGGGTTTTTTTAAATTTAATCAAATCGATAATATTATATTCGCGAGCTCATTCGCCGTGCTAATCGTAACATACAGTTTTTTGGAAGCACTGCAGTAGACAATATTAAGCAATTGAAAAACAACCTTGTTCTGACATCCTTATTGATTTTACGCGTATGTCTATCGATTGTTTTGCGAACACTTCCTAGGGCGTAAGTGCTCATTCAAATACCACGCGTTTTACTATATAAGGTTTACTACTTACTACGTTTTACTATATTCATTTATACTTTATTGCCGAGGTCACTGGTCAGTACTGTGCACCACAAAAAGGAGAGTGCGGAGGAAAGATGGAAGGAGACCAAAATACACGATATTATTATGTATTCGAAGATAAATACGGAATTTATTGTTTGACTTTAAGCTAGTTCAATTAAGTTTTTATACCTTCGATTACCTCTTTTTGCTATATGACAATAATGTGATTGCTATTACAAGCTACTGTCAACAAGTAACGTGCCGCAAAAAGATAACGATACGGCCATCAAATGTAATGACTCTGCATGGCAATTTATGCAAAAGTTCCGCTACTGCATTACTTGCACGTAAGTGTAACCAAATCATTAGCGATTTACGTTCTTATGTACGAAAGCTAAAATTTAAATTCCTTTTGCTCATACATTAACATAACAACATGATGATATGATATGATAATTTCAAATCTATTTACAAACATGTTTATGAGCTCAGTTGCTGCGATTATTTTAGCATTTTTTTATTTTATGAATTCTTCCTTTCTTAGTTTTTTTCTTTTTTATTTCTATATTGAATGTTGGTTGCAAGTTATCATCAACGAAAATTGACTTTCGAAACACTAAGAGTCCATGTATTCATTTGCAGACGCACTTCCCCAAAGAGACCGGGTATCTTGTGGAAATGTCTCTTGTGATGACAAAAAAAAGGATTTACTCAATATCGTAACAACTCTCGCTAAAGCTGGATGTGTACTTTTAAATATTCAGAGGAGGCCTACAGACCACGCCTCAGATCACTAGCAACATCATTGTCTTCGCTAGCAACACATTTTGTGACTCGCACATTTTTGAGCCAGTACTCATATCTATTAGTATATAATAAATGTCAATAAAAAAAAAATACCTTAGTATCACATATGGCAGACATATTTGTATGTAACAGCATGTGGTGCAACTACGTTTAACACAGATACAATAAATACGTGCAATATTGTAAAAATAAAATCACTACACAGTACAAACCAGTATCTCTGTCTCTGTCTGTCTCTCCGTCTAGATAATTCGTAAGTAGTCTGTAAATTCTGTAAAATCTTTTGTATAATAATGTATATACAAACTTCACGGAAAAAGTGTTAGAATAATAAAAAAAATCACTTTAAAAACTCACGTACAGCTAAAGATCTAAGTGCTCTGAACTACAAAAAAACTAACGTACTCGTATTACATACCAAATGAAATAATAACATTTCTTTCGTGGCCGGCAACGCATTGGTGACGCCCCTGGTGTTGCTAGTGTCCATGGGCGGCGGTGAACACTTACCATCAGGTGACCCGTCTGCTCGTTTGCATGCCCAAGGCATAAAAAAAAAAAAAATTTATTAAGCAATAACAATATATAAAGTATCATCTTCGGATTTGATACGTGTTATTGTACACCTGTATTGCATTTCGAAAGCCTCCAGTATAGAGAGAGCATAGTCATTAGAACTTCGCTACGACCAGGTACGAAAAGAAACAATCGGCAGTCTGAAAAATGAAGTGAATAATTAGCAATTGAAGTGGTAGGACCGCACGGAGAGCATCGTTTGGAAAATGGGTCGCTGTCTTTATTGCTGTTATGTCCTGGGTCAAGGAGCACAAGTTGTCCCACGGTTACGTTGTACGGTATTCTTCAATTTCAGTTCCGGATCATCTGCACGACGGAAGACTAATGGGTTTGTAAGGGTTTGCAAAATGAATAGTGTAAGCTACAAGTCAAGTTCTAGGTGGAGTTAGCAAAATCTGGGATAATGAATTTGCTTTTAATTTCCGAGTGCAAAGTTTATTTGTAACTTATCATGGTATCAACAAGCATTTATACCAAGGATAGATGACCAAAAATGGTAAAAGCATTATACACTAAGTGTCCTGTATTACTGGAATTGCCCTTACAATGCAATGGGCTGCTTATGATTTGAAGCCAGTTGTCATGAACTATCTATAAGACCTAGTCCAATGAACTCGTAGTAATTAATTCCGAATTACCCTTTACTCGATCTTTGTGTTTGAAGTTTGCGTTAGATGGTTATAGGTTGCAGTGGCCTAAGTTACTACATATTTCTCGTGTTTATGTTTCTACTAACACTACATTAATTTAGCGAGATTGACGATTGACATGACTTGAAAATTAAATTAAATAAATAATTATTTTTTAATTAATTTATTACTTAATTGCGATGACTTTAAGGTACGCTAGTTGGATGGTAAATTTAATTGACTTGAATATAATTTTAAACACGGATAATAAATGTATGCCAAACTTTATCTGCTTTAAACTGGTATAAAAAATTATTTGTATTTCAGGTTTTTATTTTTATTTTTAATATATAACAAGCTACACAACCTTCCTCACGTACTTCATTACGATTTTATTTCGAACTAACAAATTGCTCTTGCTTCTCTTCAGAAAATCTTCGCCTTACACTTAGATATAACACCTGCATTTGTTTTAAGACTGGTTTTTCTTGTTCTATGAATTAGAAATATATTATTTATAACTATTCATGTGCGGATTGCAATGAAACGAACTTTAAATATTAAGTGACGCTTACTGCTGCAATACATTAGTGAAAACCGTAACGAAATCAATAAACAGACAAAATTGTAACAACTATAGTTTTGGTGGTATTGCGCTAATAAAGGTCTCTTAGTTTTTCTCATATATGTCCTTCATGTACAGAAAGCGATCAATTAGAATGTTATTATATGTATACATTTAATATACAGATTGAGTTAATACTCTTTGTAGTTTAAGGAGAACGTAAATTTGCGATTGGTTTTATTAAAAGTGGTCAGGATTTATATTTATTATTTTTATCACATTTCATTTACAACTGGTATACGGAATCCGATAAACGATACAAGATTCATTAATACACTTAACCTTGAAATAAGATTTTTGTAGCCCAAAGACGAGTGTACATATGCGCCAAACATGTGTAATTTGCACTCATTACGTTTGCCCTGGGTTTCCTATTTACTAACAATGTTCACTGGCGAGTGCTAAGTTGTTGAATAACCATGAGTCACATGTACACAATATTACTAATGTAGAAGTATGTACACATCATTTACTTGCTTGTTCTTACTTAATGAAATAAGCAGGCAAACAAATTAAGAATTCCTTGTATTTTTTAATAAAATTGAATTCCGAGAGGGTAAAATCTCGAGCAGAATACATTTCAACTTTGTCTCAGCTCAGGAATTCTTCGAAGTCGTTATAAATGTATTTAACGCACAATTCTCAGCCGTGCCACGGGCAACATTAATTAATGTAATTCTTCTACGATACAAAGAAATTGCTACGAGTAGGTATGTATGTACCTATTTAGAGAAAATTTTAATGACCTTTATTACAAGCAAAACCTCATTATCAATAATTCATATAATATATTAACGAGAAAAGCTGGGATGTAGAAAAATATCACTGACTTGTAATATACATACCTGTCAGAAAAATTTTTTGGTAGCCGAACAAATTAGAGCGGGCCGCCGTGGCAAGAATGAAGCGGACGTTTCATAATGATGATAGCTGCACTGAACTATGTAGCTATTCAAATCGGACGAAGGGCGAAAACACTAAAATAAATAAGAAAGAAAGGATATGATTCTAGGCAGTAGAAGTCATATGAAAACTAAGGGGATTAATGAACTCGATTAGTTATAAACTGGTTCCGTCGGTAAAGTACCTACTCGAGACATACTCGTTAATATTGAACTACAATTTATTATAGATGTGAATAATAAAACATATAGAATGTTTGCAAGAAAATATTGTTCTTTATAAAATAATTTCTTTATGCTTCCATCTGTTTGCCCTAATCTCATGTTAGAGTTGAAATGTCTTGTTCTCAGAAATTCGGATTTAATAGTACCTTCGCAGCATATATCAGTAGGTACCTTAACCTATGTTACTAATTGCGGTTATTTTTAGTAAATTGTTCCAATAATCTGCAGTTAAGTGTCTTCGTATAATATAATAAATAAATAAAAATAATAAATAAAAATTATTTATTTTCAGTTGCAATTACAATTGTAGGTATGTAAAAATTTTGGTATATATACTGCTAACTTGCTCTCCTTTATATTTCTTTACTTGAGAATTTACTAATGGCCGTTTAGTGCGTTTAGTATAACAAGTAATTAATCGTGATCCAACATCATTATCATCCACGGGTTTGGAACAGAAAATTCGGTTTTTAATACTAGAAAGCATTATTTTAATTTATAGCTAATTCATAGTCAGTAATCTAATGATAATAATTGCTAATGAGAATTTTAAATAAAAAAAGCCTTCGAAAAGCATTTGACATACGGGAGAGTATATATATATATATATATATTATACACAACATTTTATCTGTAATGTACATAACTCCACCAATCGAGAATTGCACCTCGAAATCTTTACTCTGTAAGCGAGATTATTACCAAGTTTTACTCAATAACATGACATCAATGAAAGCAATATTCACGCAAATACATATATAAATCAGTTGTTAACGTCGATACAATGAAAGAGACAGTTTGGTACAGACAATAAACAATATTAGACTTTCATTCTCACTGCAAAGGTGTTTGGCCTTTAGCACGTAATACGATGTCCACAGTCCATCGGTCCACTCGGAGGGTCGCTAAATAATGTAACGAGTGAACAAAGAGTACACTAAAATATCTCCTAACTATTTGAACATAAGAGTTATAATCAGTAGCCAAATAGTTCTAGGCCAGTAGTCGTTCTTGCACGTTCATAACAACAGGGGCGTCAAATCGGTAACTGGCTTATTAACCGGTTGTTCAACTCTGAAACATTGACATAATTTTCACGATTGATCTTAGAACTTTGATACATAGGTAAATAACTTCTCAATCATACACAAATATTTATTATTTAAGATAATTATATATTATTTATATTCTAGTCTATTTTTGAGTAGGGAATGATAAGCGACTATCATGTTCGGGTCGGTCGCGATGATGCTAGATCTTTGGGCTTTTATGTTCGTCAATGAATCCATGCAGTATTTTAATTCAGCAATTAGATGTCGCTATTTCATCATCATTGCCATTATCAAAACCCATAATTGTGCTATTTCCGGGTTCGGGTCTTTTCTCACAATAATTATATATATACACTACATGTATAGTCTATACTATATGGAATAATGTACCTTTCAAATGGTAAAATATTTTTTAAAATACGTGCCAGGGTTCCTAAGATTACCCTCCGCATATGTATACAAACTCACAAAGTTTGCATTTTCTCTTTATAATATTAATATAGATAATATACTCAATACAACCATTTTGTAAACAAATAGATCAGTATGTAAAAATTGCAATTTGCAATAAAATAATGGCTTGTAATTTAGTTAATAAAACTCTGATTGACTAATATAATGCATAACTAATCCACTATGTCTAGAAATATAAAGTTTTGCTCAAATGCAATGTTACTTACACGTTATATAAGGAATAAAAAACTTACTACTTAAAAAAATAAAATTGAATATAATCTGATATGACATGGAGTTGGATTACTAGGGCTGCCCACATCCATACGCTACGGTTTGTCGATGAAAATTAGGTAGCTCGTATCTTTTTCATCTACCATCAGGCTATAAAAAGAGGGGTAGGTATAAATTACTTTTCAGGTGGTCAAAGTCATTATATATTTGGTCATCCTTAGTTCTGCATTACCGAACACCGTTTTTGTTGCTGCTATCACCATGTTATACTGTTCAAATTGCTCCGTAAGTTGTGAAGTATACTCGTGTTTCCGATGAGGTAAGGTAAAGTATTGTTCTGTTTATTTATTGATATGGAAGTACGACTAGTAATCCCTCATACAGTCCCTTTCGTTTTTAGTGACAATTGCAACTAGTGACTATTTGTAACCATATATACGGAACCACAGTTCTATGTGAAGTCGATTATAGAATGTGTTATTGACTATTCTTGCAATATGAGATGGAACACCTGACGCATTCTTTGATACAGTCGCCAATCGTTTCCCAAATTTCTACCAGCGTTTGGGGAAAAGCGTTAAGTGTAACCGCGTTGTGTAATCATACATACGGGATACAATATTATTTTGTATTATGTGGTAAGCCTGTCAAAGTGAAAACATCCGACATCAAAGATGATGTACCACAGTATGTGGTTATGGATACTGTTTTAAAATTGGACTCGTCGTCACGTGTCTGGCTCACCGGCGCGGCGTACAGTTTTTACTGATGTAATTTATACATATATGGTATATTAATGTTAGGTCTAATAAAGCCACAAGTATTATGAGGAATAATATGGTTTTTTTAATATTTCAAAGACTAGCGAAAAAGCAGACGGCCCGCCTGATTTTAAACAGTCACCGTTGATTCACCTACACTGAAGGAAGGCCTTTTCATACCTCTTTTAATATCAAGATAATTAGGGATATAATTTAAACTAACCAAGGAGAGATTAAGTTAAGGAGTGGATAAACATGACAGACAGAATTCCAGTTCATTAAGAGAGTTGGTGTACATTAAGATTTTAGTTTTCATGAAATTGTGTTATTTATTTATCCTTTAATGTAAAAAAACCTTAAAATAAGCAATACAATGGGTGGACTTAACGCCTGGTAGCATTCTCTACCCGTCAACCCAGGGTGCTGGTGAGAGGATTTGGTGGTCGTTTGTTATATTAAAATTTTAAATTTACAAAGATAAATTATTTTAAAGTAAGTAATAAAATTACATTACGCAGGGTGCTTATAGAAAAAACTAACTTACAGATTCTTCCCTAGTTAGTAATTCCATTTCCGTGTTGCTGAATATTGTACAATAATAAATTTTAATTACTGATTCTTTTTAAATCTAATATGATATAGTGTTCTGAGTCTAACGAACCGTATTCTTGACATCAGCAATACAAAATTATTTAGTAATTAATATTATAATAAATAGAGATATAAAACTTGAGACGATATACGTATAGGAAGCCTTCTAAATCTAATCGTGGACTGGGGTTCACTGGGGGTCCACTGCCAACTTCTACGTATCCATACGCTCCCGTGATGAGTTACCATCACCATGTGATATACTGCTTAATTAGCTGGTATAAACATAAAAACCAAAAAAAAATGCGTAGAACTCCTTATACTGCAATCAGTTATCCTTCCACTAATGTCCATACAAAAGCCAAGATAAATGCTATACATATCTGTAAAACATTACATTTAATATTTCCACAACATGCATGTTTCACGTTAGTGATAATTATTGAATCGATTCCATTCAAAGTTCATCCGCCTTATCAGTTAAAATTGAACGTGATCGAGGCGTGCTATGCATCAGTGTTGCCATGTCACTTAATAATGTACATTTATACGCCTGTAGAGCAATGCACTTGTTATCAAGTCGGTAATAACGGAAATTATTTATCGTTACTCATTAACATTACTTTGGTTTATTCCGATAGGCCTTCGGATTATTATAGTAGTAGTGTAGTGATTGTAATCTATAATCTATAATCACACTGCATCTTGCATGTAACCTACAATTTTTGAAAATTATTTGCGTGTTCGAAATCAGCAATCAGTTACTTTGGAAATAAAAACCTTATAAAAACAGTAGTCTTGAACGTGCTCCAAGGTGTAGGTGCTTGTTAACACGTTCTTGATCTCAGTCTTAACCCTTCGCATGCTGAAAGGCGATTAAGGTCCTGTATGGGACAGATATTGAAATAAAAGCGCACACGCGCTCACACACAAACTAGAATCCTTTATAAGTGGAATGGCATACCTACACTGAAGAGTAACACTTGGACTGAAATCGACACCAGGTCTCTTCACTCAGCAGTGACCTACTCAGGTGACCAAGTACCTGTATATTTATAGTATCTTTTATCGTTGTTGATTGGAGTGAGTCAAACTGTATCGTATATCCAGAGCATTTACGTAACATTTGTATACATAATATATTTGTATAGTCAGTGTTATTGAGGTGATGAACTTGCGAAATTCATTCAAAATATTCACCGAAAATGGCATTCAAACATTCGGCCCTTCCCTTCTAGTTAATAATCGAAAACTGGTTCTTAGTCAAAAAAGTCCGGTTCGTTGCTTGCAAGTGATTGTTGCCGAACATGGGCGGTAAACATACAGAAAACATCTGCAGTACCTGTTATGAACCAGATTACCAGTTACTGTAGTGAGTTGTGCAGCTTCAAGTAGCTACGGTTAAACCAGTCGAGCATTGGAAGACGGCGGGACGGATTTTAAGCTAGCTGGTCATCTATACACTCAATTCGATTATGTGTATTGAATCGGGCACTTATCTCATTTGTACATAAATCACCTGACTAATTCAATAATCAATTCATTTAACATTTACGAGTATTACTATACCAGTCATATTTTTAGTCGTCCAAAATTCCCTGAACCTACCACAATCGATATTCTTATAATTTTAATAGGCCAATAATATTATTTTTCCACAATCGATATTAATATAATTATCGGTATTATGATACGTTTTATCTTTTCGATGATTAAATCATGATATATTTGATATAGAATTCCGGGTGTAATCAGTACGCATTATATCAATCCTTTCGATCTAAGAGCAATGTAGACAAAAGTTTTGAAAGCTAGACCTGGTTTCGATTTTTTTCTTATTATTTGTAATAAATAATAATAATAATAATCCTCATCATTCATCATTTTCATTGAAGCAAATTATTCTAAAGAAATTTATAGGTATACATTTTATTGTGTATACAAGTGTCTACTTGTCAATAGTTTATTCGTGTGTGATGTTGCTATGACAGATTAAATTTAAAGTATTCATATATACCTACCTACCTACTTTGCTTTTGCAGCACCCGCATTATTGTTGGCTCTCCGACAATCGAAACACGTATGAAACATTTCACGGTTGATTTTAGAAAGGGGGTGTATTCTACGTTTTGCTTCAGGATTTCGGATTAATTCCACCAACACATGATAGATGTTGTCTACAGCATCACACACTACACACATTGAGCAGTTTTAAGATGAGGTTCTAAGTATCACATAACAAAAGTGTCAAGTCTGCGACATCTTATGTGGGTAGATTTTCGTATGGTACGATATGCAGCGTTGGACGATTGAAAGGAAGTTTCTGTCACCCTTCTAGATAAATCCAGGCGAAAAATTGAGTCCTTAAGTGACCTCTACAACCTTATTTCTCGATTTGCGTCAAGTTCAAAGTATTTACGGGTTTTAGTTGGTGTTGCAGAGACAGCAACAATCCCCCGCTTCAATCTTGGCCGACAACGTGTTGATGACGTGTTTAGTGTTACGGAAGTCGATGGGCAGCGGGGAGCACTTACCAATAGTTTATCGGCTATTTACATAAAGAAATATTTTCGGCTATAAAGCGATACTGAAACACACATACATTTAAATCTTCCAAAAATGTTTAATATACAGATTCAGCTCCACTACACTTACGTTATTGGTTATTGTTACTAATTATGGAACAATATATATTTTATTCCTAATATCATAATGTGTTATTCCTCCACAATTTTACATTAGCCTTGTACAACGATATTCCAACTGTGTTATTTGAACCGCACTTCTTAATTATCAAGGTACCGTAAAGTGGTACCATCCTGATCGTTCACCTGACCTCGATACAGTTCTCGGCCGCGATTCGTTAACGGCTTTGGTACATGATGGATTGCCACTGACATGACTTCAGTTTGGGATCAAAAAAGACTAGTTAGATTGTGTAGTTGTATTCAGGTCGTCCGATGACCTTCGTGAAAAAATACGCGTCGAAGAGATAATTGATACCTTGATTGAAGTACTTTTATTCGTTTTTACTTTTTAATGACACATGACTGTAAAACATCATAAATATCAAATGTTTATTAAGCACGCCATTTGTCCCGCAATATTTTTATTGTGGCAAATTAAGTTTAAATAGCTAAATTATTGTACTAATTACTAATCTTCTAAAAATTGTAGGAAATTTAAGGATTTTCTCGTTATAAATACCTAGTCATTTATCACGATACACTTGGTGTGTTTCTTATATATATTTTTATTTAATTTTATATTTCTCAAAATTCATGCTTTTTGTAAGTAGGTAAAAATAATATATTGAAAATCTTTAGTTTCTTAATTACATGATAATAAGTAAAGGTTATTTTAATGTCAACTTTGTTTTTGTGAATAGATGTACGGAAAGAATATTTTTAATAAAACAGTAACCCATCCTCGCTTTGCAGTGTAAAATGCCACGGGAATAGATCCAATTCCCGAAATAAAAAGTATCTTAGATTTCAACAGATAAGTTCTACAAATGCCAGGAATTATCTAAATCTGTTTAGTGGATTTACGTTTACACGTGTAATAGATAGAAAGACAAAAATTCCAAAAAATATGTTTGGGTAGCTATATCTATAACAAAGTGTACCTACATGAAAAATTTTCAAAATTATTTGATTTACAGGTTAGTATATATTATAATTTGTCTAATATCAATTGTGCACTCAAACATCATCAAGCTGGTAAAACCATGCAACTGTATAATTGAACTTGAGTAGAGTAGGAGTTTCTTTCTCTTTTTAACCGACTTAAAAAAAAGAGGAAGTTCTCAATTCGTTTGTACATATATTTTACGTTTGTTACCACACAACTCCGTCATTTATTAACCGATTTGGAAAATTCCTTTTTTGTTAGAGAGTGTATACGTCTCGATTGGTCTCACTTAATTTTGAGAAAAAATTTCACCCCTTAGGTACAAAATAGAGATGGAACCAAAAAAAAATACCTAAATCAAGTTGCAGTCGATTTTTTTTTGTTAAAATATTTACTTGTTCACTAACGTCTGTTAAATGTACAAACTAACTCGTATTTAATACAATATCGTTCGCTATGGTCCATTATAGGGTTTTAGTAAACTTTCTATTACTATTTTGACAGCAATAAACTCTTAGGGTGTTTGCAACGCGTTTATTGCCGATAGGCGATGTGGTTAGGTGTGGTGTCTTAGGTACTTATAGACAAGTTTAATTTTGACAACCTTGTATACATCGTTCTAAAGTTAGTGTTAGTTTATTTTAAGTTATCACACTTTTCATATTATAAATAGGATTTTCACGAAAAAAAAATTATTAAAAAATGCGGTCGACGGAATCCGATTCCAGTTTGCTGTTTTTATGTAATTTTTTGCACCATCGTATGACAACCCATTTAAAATTAAGTTTTTATTTTTTGTATTTAGCAAATTTTATGTGACTTTGCTGTCAAATAATTACTTACAAAGTTATTCACCATTACCTAAATTAATAGTTAAATAATGATTTTACTTACCTACCTAAGAAATTTCAGTGTTATATACATAAAAAGATTTTTTATTTTAAATTTATATATATATATATATATATATAACGTTGAAATATTTTCGTCGTTGTTATTATTGGGATTTCGCATTTTATGGAATGCTAGCGGCTAGTCGAGATTTTGTTCGAGTTGAACAGTTATAAATATACAGGACGTGATATCTTACCTATGTCCATCCGGAATAAAGTAACATTTAACTAGCAAAAGAATTTGTCATGTAGGTGTCGTGATTCCGGAGATTAACTTCCGCATGTACACAAACATACAAAATTCGCACTCTCTCTTTATAATATTATTACGGATTCATCGCAGACCTTTGCTAAAAATGTCTGGGAGCAAACTTCAATGAATTAGGGGTTCGAACCTAAAACAAATCTCAAAGGGAAGTTTTCAGACAAGTGTTAAAAAAAAGATGCAAGGTCCCTTGTAGCAAGGTCTAAAAAGTATAGTATGTAACCAAGATACTATTTCCCTAAGTGGAAAAAAATCAAAAGATCGCCCATCATCTCGTTCAAATTGAATCATTTGCATTAGTAGGAGTTAAAGTAAGGTGTATCCCATTCACAATTTTCTTTTAATTTCCTTTTCACTGTAATATGTACGCACGATTTTTGTGTTTTTTACTGATACTTCGAACAAATTCAAGGATCATGGTCACGGCAAGACTATGTGGCGGGAAGAAACTCTTAACAGTTGACATTTGACAGACACTAAATACAGATGAGCCTGTCAATTGTACGTCAACTTCGGTTTGCGTTCTTAAAAAAATTTAAGCGTTACAGCTAAAATTCTTATAAGTATTTATAAATATAATGTAAATGCATTAATTCCATTAATTTACTAGTTGTAAGCCGAGGATAACATGTTGATACTTTTTTGCAGCAGTCCTGTCGTTGGTTTGTGAATTTGTTCAATTTTTTTGTATCATATTTCGTTTAATGTGAAAACTGGTTCCATTAACATTTGTTCGTCGCGGCACTAGGATTATTCTTATTACAATTTACAAGGGAGATATTATTGTCTCGATACATACAAAATTTTAATCCAATGTGTGCCTAAATTCTCATTGAATCTCAATAAGGAGTTAAACAAATCTGTTTAATATATATTTTCTTAAATATTGTACTTCAAAAATATGATTAGTAAATAAAATTTAATAAATAGAAAAAGATTGTTTAATACAGAAAAATGTCATACAACTTAATCATTCACTATGAACAATTAATTAAAAAGATTCGATGTAGTTTTTGTTATTACAACTAATACGAAACCAATTAATTTTATCGTAAATCCATTTAGCTTCATTTATTTTATTTCATTAAGAATTACATAATAGTATATCGTAATTGTTATAGTGAGGACTCAATTAATAACTTTATATGGCTTATAAAAATAACAAATACCATGTAGCAGGGGTCTCCTGCTGTGCATGAGTTTTTAACAACTGAAAACGAATGTATTAAATAATGAACAAGTAAAATGCTAACAAAGTAATTACCACAAATTCATTACGATAATAACCCGATGATTTGATCAATCAGACAAGATCGCACTTTATCTGCAGTTGAGTCATTTCTTGTAATCCAATTATTGGACGTATATTTATAAAGTTATGTTTGTATTGGCCGCAATATACATGCACAATAGCTCGCAAGTCCTCCTTTTACGGAGCCCTCGGATCAGGTGGATCCATATGCATCAGTGGGTTTTGTAATAAACTTCAAATACAACATTCCCACTATTTAAATTTATTTATCTATTCCCATGATATAAATCCTCTATAAAAGATTCTGAAACAGTTAGCTTACTGCTAACATTGAAACACCCAATGGCATAATAACCATTATATCATCCAAACGGATGATATAATGTTGTACTAAATTTCATTATAACACTCCTTTGTTTCTTTTCGATCCCGTCTGTGCAAAGGGTTTACTCAACAGACAGTCACATTCTTACTGCTCGATGTGTGGTATCTGTATGAATTTTAAAAAAAGAACATTGTCATTCACGTGCGTTTCACTACGCCGTAAAAAAAAGTAGGTTTTTCGAAACCCCGCGATTTTTGTTCGATATTTTTATTTTGTTTTTACAAAAAAATTAGCAAGTGTTACAAAAATGTGTTACTATACAAAATGTTAAGTACTACTACTATAAATATTCTTTCATTAATACTTAGTTTATTTGTATATACTCAGTAATGGATGATATTAGGTTACTAAGACTGGCTGTTTTAATGTTAGCAGTAAGCTAATAGTTTCAGAATCTTTTATAGAGGATTTAATGCATGGGAGTAGATAAAGTCTTGTATGCAACTGTTGATAATTAGGTATTAAAACACTCATGTGATAAACACACATTCGTGATACCCCTTATTATGCAACTTATTATACAACAGTTGCATAAATAACTAATAACTATATCATAATATAACTAGCAATCCGGAAGTCTGGTTTATTTTAATTGATTTAACATATAATCATATAAACCGTCTTGTTCCGGTTTTCTAATTACTTAATATTTACTAGTTGTATGTTATTGATTATCCGGTTCAGAGAACCTCAAGTTTAGAAAGAGCACTTTTTCGAGTGATGGCGATGATGACCTGCATTATTTTAAGAGTGGAATTTTATTGTTTCTGTCAATTGGATTACAACCATTGATTTATTATAATAGCTGGAGTCAGACAAATTTTTATTTATTGTTCTCTTAATAAAATATCCATATCATCCAAATCATTCAAATCCGTACTGTGATATTACTGTGATACATAGACATGGTCGCCAGACAGACAGATACAACAATGCCAAAAAACTATTCTGTTAAGAGGGCAGGAAATAAAATTTTGACTACCTGTTTCGAATATATGTTTCTAATTGTTAGAAAACAATATCCATTTCTAATACAATGCGGGCATTCGTTCTGAAGGTAAGGTGTAGGTTTTCTGAAGCAAAGCGAGGACGGCCCAATGTGACTCACTAAAATCAGTACCTATCATAAATATATTTACAATTAACACCTTGATAGAACAGCGCTTAAAATGCTATGCCGGATATCCGTCATTGACAAGGTTGCTTATTACCGATTTAGACTTATTTGGCATTAATAACATTGATAATTCATAATGAATACATGATATTTCCATTTGGTTTTTATTCAATATCGCACTAAGAAGTACCGGTATCCGGATGCTTTAGGGCTTTAATACTCTGGGCTCAGATCTCCTTTCAAACTGGATGATTTTAAGGTCATTAACCATCAGGCTGGCCAAATAAAGAGTGCAAAAGTAGCATACATAAGTTAATACATAAATTAAATCTTTATCTTTATCGAAACTAGTCATAATTAATAGCTAATACCCATATACTAATAGGTGCTTAATTACTATTAAAATTCGAAAAATCCAGTTCAGTCTTCCTGTGCAGATAACAACTTTCAAACCACCAGAATATCACTGGCTATGACTATAATAATATATATAAATAAATAATAGATGCACACATTCTTATACTCTAAGTTGCAAGAAACAAAACACGAGAAAACAAATATCCGGGTGATGCGAACACGTATAACCAGTTGCACTTATACGGTAGAAGGTGTCACCAACTGAGGTAAGTCACCACAGACCATACAACTTACCCAACACCATTTTTTTACACTCACTTTTTTATCAGTGACAAAAATACACATGGAATAACTTTTATACTTCACAGATGCTTTATATAGCTGAAATTCTTGTTAAAAGAACGGAAAAATAATACGTCCTTCGCTAATCCGAACTGGAAAACAAACATGATGGATTATGCTCAATTAAGGCTAAAGGAAGCTTGTCTTTAATGTGAAAGAGAAACCCGCGCACTGTGCCCGAAATTGCTTTACGTTTTGTTTATCCAAAGTCGATAGACGAGTAGATGGGCCATGTGATAGAAAGTGGCCCATTCCGCTCAAGGATATTTGGAATATCAAAGACTGCAATACGGTGCCGGCAAGAAATGATGCGGAAAACCCACGAGTAAGATGTCTATCTGACGCTGCAACACTTTAGGGACCCTAAAAGCTATTCACCATGCACTAGTTTCGACAAGATTGAACTAGATGGTAGAGATACCTACAATAGATCTCCTGTCGCCGATATCTCCACCGTTATTCAAGATTCACCCTCAGCAGGCGAAGTTGATTTGGACTCCAGGATCGATGTAGCCCTTTAATACATTATATTTTCGGCCATTTTACCTAGTATTAAACACTGTAAAATAAGAAATATGGTTAGTATTTATTAAAAAAAAATTAAATACGTATAAGAAGAAAAGTGATACATTCAATCATGAAACAAGAAATAGGCATAATTTGATTACATCTACACATCGTTTTCAAAAGGTTCAGCGTTCCATTACGGGGCTTGGAGTTCGTTTTTACAACAAGATTCCTAAATTGATACACGAGTTGCCCATTGGAACTTTTAAGCGACGCATTAAAATAAAACTTACAGGCAAAGGATAATATAGTATAGATAAGGATGCCTGGAAATAATAGTGTTGAAACCAGTTCCGCACAGGTTCAATTTGTAATTATCATGTGTTGTTTAAAAGATGTGCTGAGGAGTTTCTTTCGCCGTTTCTTCTATTCATTGTTAAAGCACCTTTTCGAAACGGTGGTAGAAGCAAAAACATGACGTTCATAAATGTATTTACAGAATACCTATATGATTAAATGATATTGAATTTGAATTTGAACTTCAACTTCAACACAGGAAACTCTAGCTATTATAAGCTTTTAGAAAAGTATGACACTCTTACACTGTTATCAACGTATTTCCATGTTTAATATTAAAGTTCAAGTCATAAATAACCTGTTATAACCATTTCATCATTATAATAGCGAATTTCATATCGGTGATTTTATATTGGTATTTATAAATAAAGAATTATTAGTTTTATCTTTACTTTAATAAGACACGGGTCATCCGCGTGTATCATGTTAATGCTCTCTTATAAAATGATATATTATTTCATCATACATATCACAGCCCTCATGATAGCCCCGTTGTTTCTTTATAACCAATAACCGATGTCAATAAAGATCCCCTCTATCTTTATTTACGAGTCACTTTGGTTTTTTGGGTTCGTACATCCGATTTAGATACATAATTCTTTTAAGCGTAATTTATTTCCTCCAAATTTACTGCACTCTGAAATTAAATTTGATTAATATTTATGTTACCCAATCACGGACGTAAATGGATAATTGATAGAAAAATAACTTTGAAGATTAATTTTCAGAGTAATTTAGGATATAAATTTATTAGAATATTAGAGTAATGGCAGCCCTCTGCTAACGATATAAGTGGATAGTTTAAAAGATATAAAAACAAATATCGTTACCATGAGCCTCCCTCTGAGCTTAAAGCTCTATAATTCTACTTAATTAAAAAAAAACATTAAGAACATTAATAAGCCTTAGTCTGCAAGAAAATGTATAATTTCATTATATTAAACCGGTATTGATTAATATTGTGGATTTGTTTGGTCTGAGGTCTCCAGATGAAGAAGAATTTTTGAATACAATTAGTTAAACTTCCATTTATTTACCATTGTACTAATATTAAAACTGTAACTTGGTTGATTCTGTACGTGGCATATTTTTTGGAAATTTTGATATAGGTAGGTATACTTTATTATCAACATAGAGGCTTAAATATGTTTTTTTGGAATTTTTGTCTTGGATAATACTCTTACCTGAATATTACTAACTTTTGGATAGTACTTCACTTTTAAGTAGGTTATATTATAGGTTTATATAATTACAATCTAGGATACTTCTTATCTCGGGAATATCTGTTCTCGTGGAATGGGAAATAAAAGTTAATATGGACATTCTGTTAAAAGGGCATATAAATGAAACTTTGACTGCTTGGCTACAGTTATTGTAATAAATTAGTATTTATTTAATTTATAGAACTAGAAAAACCCTTTCCTAAAATAATGCGTGTGTTATTTTTAAACGAAAGGCAGAAGCAAACGGAGTAACAATAAAAATATAATAAAATAATAATTCCGATTTTCGTTAATTCCGATTATATTTTTTTTTATTCCGATTTTAATAATTAAATTAAGTAAGTGCCACAATTATATTTAATTAAATAAACTCAATCTTCTTTGCTTTACTGTTAGACATTATGATTTGTTGTAAATATGATAAAGAAGTTATAAATAAAATTATTATGAAAGTTTCTAATGTATAATGTGATCTCCAGTGTAAATTAATTTTAGGTTTAGGGTTAAGCATTTTTAAATAAATATCTCACGGCAAGAATAGTTTTTTTTTCTATTTATAGTTATATTTAAGATTTATGCTACACTTAAGTTTTACAATAAACACTATTTAGTTCAACCACTTAATCTTTAAATATAAAATAGTATTTAAAAATATTACTTACCTTTTGAAATATATAATTATGAATATAATATTGATATCTGAGTTACTTGCCAACCCACAGGCAATGTCATTAATGGTATTTTAACTGGAGTTGCGTTTTTGGTAGCATCAGGCATTTATGTCGTTACAGAGTTTTAAATTGTAATATTAATTAATAGACGCATAAAAATTCATCACATTTGTTGATGTCGGAAGCACGCCGAGACGAGCCTGCTTCAAATTTAGCAATCATGTCACGACACTATTCCACGCATGCCTGCTTTAGAGCATTCGTGAAATGGTACTCAACTAAAGGTACTCGCATTTAATCTCATTAAACACATCCCGATGTATTCTGCAATATGAACTGAATTTCTTCTAACATAATACGTTCAAAATTATTCTTTTTACAGCATGCTTCCTTCTGCAACACATCTGACGTGGACTATCAGAGTTAAAGTATCATTCGCTATAATAGCGGTGCACGCGGTTGGCTTACGAGAATCCGTAAATGTCATTTGATTTCTATTAATCGATTCATTCGATTTTGGGCGAAATAAAAATATGAAAATCATCGTGTAGTTTATGCATTTAGCCTAATTTAATTGGCCAGCTTTTCCTAAATCTTTTTTTTTACATGTTTGGCTGTTAAATTGCGAATGAAACTTAAATCTTGGGTTGCTTAGTCGTAGATTATCACAAATCTACTTTGCCACTTGCTTTTTATAATCGAATTTCTTAAACTTACATATTTTGTATAAATACGAATAAATAATAGCAGTGTAAACGATACAATTGCGGCGTCATCTCAGTCTTATATCAGACGGGCATTAGCAAATGCTCTAAATACACCGTAAAACAATATTTACACATATAAAGATATGCGTTAGTATTATAATTAAACAAATTTAGGAACATTATTAGCAGGGAAATACCTATACAATTGTTGATTTAGCATTTTGTTTGTATACGCACTGAGATATCAGCTGATACATTCATGTCTCAACATAACCTATTAATAGCGCACAAATATAAGATACACGCTGAATGTTAATGTTATTTAATGTAGAACATGTATTACATAGATATGTATTATATATTATCAAAATGACTTTATCACTTTGGGCGTACTGCATAATAAGTAGTGGGCTTGTACAAACTGTTCATACATATTTTGTTCCCTCAAAACAAGTGCATAGCATATGAATAGATATGCTTCATAATTTAAGACACGTTAGCAACAGGGCACTTGTTATCTAATCATTGTTGAATTTTACCGATAATATGTCTTTCAGCTTAATCTGATAATGTTAAGTCTGATACAATAAACCTTAACATTGATAAATATTAAAACTCACAACCTAACTGAGGAATCTAATTTCGCGATGTTATGCTACCTTATGTAAATTCCAAACTTATATATTAGAATGAATACACGTAGACGAGGAAATTATTTAAGTGTATACTAAATATCGACTTTAAGTTTGAACGCCTTCAGATAATCGCGCGCGTCACTACATTTGATGCAGTCACCATAGTTTTAGTAATGACTAAACCCAGTGGTTACGCTCCAAAAATACCTTAGAGTAGAGTTCATTCCGTTTTGCACATTATCCTCTGCAAAAAAGGTGACTGTTGGGACTCACAATGGGAGATAGCCACGAATACAATCAATGTAAATGAAACTTCTTTTGCTAAATGCGCGATTATGAAATGATTCCTTGGGACCATGGCAGACATTTCTTCATCGTAGGCATAAAAATAAAAATAAATAAATTTGCTAAAACATGAAAATAAATCACATGTTTATTACTGGTCATGACATTATTGGTTTAGTGTATGGCTGCACTTCATTAGGTGCTAATTTAGGATACATTTTATTATTCACAATAAAAAACAGTAATGCTTTTTATTACCGCTTTTAATATTTGGACGTGATAATGCTCACACTAAATTCACTGAGCGTCACTGAGGACCAATATCGGAAATTAATTATTTTTCTGTGTCACAAATCGAACGAAAGATCTTCAGCAGCCACGGTTACTTTTAATTGAGCTTTAGGGTACAGACTAACCTTAAGGTTTAAATGTTTATTGCCACGTAAACTTTTTTTTATAAGGACAGACCATTTGATAGTAAGTAGGAACCAGCATCCAGACGTCCCCAACACCAGGAAGTACACAGTTTCGGACCCAGTAAATATATACCTATTACATTACAGTACGTAAGTTGTAGTTATATAAAAAAAGAAAAAAATATTTATCAATACGCCTTTCAACAAATGTAAAAAAATAACTAATAGAAATTAATTTTTACACACTACCCTAAATTCTATAAATTTATAATCCTATAAAACAAACAAAACAAATTAAATACGTTTACCTAAAAAAAACATCATCATCTCAGCTGGACAACGCCCACTGCTGGGCATAGGGCTCCCCCAAGGATTATTATTTAATTGCCTTCGGTGTTGGCCGACTACGCAGTTATAACTTTTTTTAATATAGCATATAGTACATACGGGGCTTTGTATATATTTGTGACCAGGCAACATTTATGTTAGTCAGTCTTCTACAACAGCATCAAATGAAAAAGGTAAGTTGGACAATTTAATACTTGGATGTTATTAAAAGTGTACCTATGATAATTATGAACTGCTTAGAAAAAATAATATTACATTATATCCGTGTACGTGCCTCAATAAATTTCGAGAGGCTCGAAATTTAAAAATGGAACGTACAGACCTGTATTATAAATTGTTAGACAGGAAATTTATTTGAAAATATAATTAAATACGCCATTTACTTTATTTACAAAAAAAGGTGTCTGTGCAGTTCAGACACGGTAAAAATGATACTTTCAAAAATCTACACTTCCAGGAGTAGGATAATTGTAAGCTTTATTTATTATTTTTTCATTAAAGTGATAAAAACATTCACATTAATAATACACGTGAATAGTAAACCATGCTGGCTACGCCACCTTCGGCGAAGGCTTCGTAATACGCAAATGTACAAACACGTACTACCACACAAAATATTAAAAAGTGCAATATAGATACTATACTCACTATACGATCCTATTCTCGCAGTTCGCCTCCGCAATATTTAGGCGCACACAATTACACATACGTACACCTCTTAATGGACTAGGAGTAGGGAGGGATCATAGGCACTTACGAATTAGTGCTGTAGGATGTATTAAAATTTTAAATTTAGTTTAACCAAACGATCCAATTAATAACGGCTACATCAATCTAAAGCCCTGACTTAGCTGCCTGTGATTTCTTTTTGGTCCCAATATTGAAAGAAAAAATAAAGGGTTTTTCGAGCTTTTTAAAAGCCGTGACAAAGTAGTGATGTTATGGAGCTCCGTAACCGTGACCGAATCTATCTGATATCCGAAATAAATATGTATATATACGAAACCGTAACCGAATCCGGTAAAAATGTTTCGAATAATTTCGGATAGGGGCAGAGTCCAAATGAAACACGTTATGACAGGTTTACGACGGTCGAGCTGATATACTTGCCGCGTCGTTCTCATTTTTTGACAGTTTTTATTAATAAATTTTTAATACTATAGTTCTTTTCTATGATTGCAATACCAGGTAATACCTAGAAATGAAGTCAAAGTTTTAACTTGTAGATACATTATAAATTTTTTCCGATTTCTAAATCATCTAATAAGCGTAACTGAATTTATCCGAAACAATCGGATAATCCGAAATAATATCATATCAGTAACCCGTAACTTAAACCTGTAAAATATTATTTATGTATCCGTAACCGTATCCGTATCCAGATACGAAATTTCATATCCATAACAACAATACTACAAAGTAGCGAATTCTGACCTTTCAAATACAAAAGTTGACAAAGTGTAATCACTTTTTTGGCTCGTTTATGTAAGGCGTGACGTGCGAACGCGGTGGTATGATGAGGCAAAGTCTGAAATTCTTTGTATAGTGTTTTGAGTGCGCGTTAAGTCTCGACCCGATAAGGGTATTTGCATAGTTGAATATAAATTGAGCATGTAGCACGATGTAGTAAAATATTGTAATGAAATAAACAATTAAAAAGGAGCAAAACCCAACCAAGTCTTCGACTACCGTTGGCTTAGGTGTATTATTATACTCGAAATTAAGTAGTTTAAAAAAATAATACAGCAATTCATACGCAGCTAGAAAGGAGTGGATATTATTGTTAATTACCTGTAGTATTCAAATGAAAAAATAATAATAAGGAAATGGAATATTTAAAAGGACAGTGCCATCGAGACATTTACTATGATACCTTCTGCTGCAGTTGTAGTTGAATCCGTCGCATTTTTTGAAGTAATCCGACATAACTATTCAGACAAATGCTGGTTGGTTTGGTGCATGTTTTTTTAGTTGCTCATATGTTATTAACAACAGAGATATGTCTGTCTGTCACATGCGATTTTTTTAGAATTGATTATACAAGAAATGTAAAAATTTGGTATATGGATTTTCATCAGTGTTCAATAGTTATAAAACGCAAGCCTTATATTCTTAGGCCTTAAAACCTTAACATTTCATTGTGTATTCAATGTCACACAATTTTACTAAAGGACTACTGGTTACGTTTCATATAAATAGGTACACTTATCCAAACAAAAAAGAAACTAGTGACTGAATAAAAACCTAGGCATGTGGGGTATCCATCCATGGCTAGGACTTTAAAAATGATGTAAAGGTTCCAAACTAAGTTTTTTACTTAGAGTCCATAGTATGGGACATATTCAGTTACAAAGGCGTAAATAAAATATAAAACCATTGGATTAGGCAGTGCTTAAGCCACTCAAACAAGATAATATTAATAGTCTCCATTTATTGGGGAACATAGCTTCACAGTTGACATAGGAACACACTCTTTTCTGGCCCCGCTGAAAATCGGTGTCGTGGTGGACAGCTGCGAACAGTGCCGAGCGGAAGCCATTTAAGCGACGTTGCAGCACAATGTGAAAATGTATTTTTTATTATATATATATGTTACAACAAATTAGTTAATTTTGTAACACCTTTGTCTTTTAATATGATTTTAATTGCTTTTCTTTTTTAGTACTCTTTTATTTTATTTTATTTTTTTATGTTTGTTTTTAGCTTCTTGTTTTATAAGATTTAGGGTCAAATTATTTGATTTTCTTCGGGGTTGTATTTATATTCTTGTTTGTTGTGCTGAACGCCGTATTAATAAATTTTTCTTTCTTCTTTCTTTCTTTCTAAATATTGTATTCTCCACCAACTGTTAAGTGAGGACTGAAATGAAAAATGAAAAGATAGGATTTAAAAAACACTGTCAACGAAAATTGGTTCGAACAAGATATGTTGTATTTGAGATTTTCGATTATGCGCTATTACAAGTATCGCAACATTAGAAATAACATTGCTTTCATACTCGTAATATAATAAAGTGGAAGTACAAACATATTTTTGCTGTCAAAAAACACCAGTTATCACCTATAAATCGCTCAATCTGGGTAGAACTACACTGATTTTACCGTTTTTATGTTTGCTGAAGCAGGTATACGTAAACAAATTAAATATTCATTTTCATTATCAAATAACGATTGCGTTTTGACATTCTTCCAAACTCGCAGTTGCTTATTTATATCTTAAATGGCTTTAGGCCGCAACCTTAATCGTATCTTGGTTTCCCCCGCTGTTCCGGTGCGTGCCTACAATCTGTTTATGATGATAGAACCACGCAGAATAATGCGAGCATGGAAATGTACAACGGCTTATTACGCTTAGCCTTTTTATAATGCCACTTACGTTAGTAATATGTTAAATATTCGTACCGGTGGGCATGATAATCATACATATTACTTAGTTAATATATTTTTCACAAAGATTTTTAATAGCAGAACTGTACGCGAAAAACATTGAAATGATTAAGGAAGTATTTTTTTGATACATCATATTAATCGCATTTATGTTGATATTACAAGAACTGTATTGTATAAAGCTCTTTGTCCTTATAGACTGATTCATCCAGCCCCGTAAGTTGGTACTTTTTATGTTAGATAAGTCAACGAAATCAGGGATTGGCGTTTATCAAAGTCCGTCTTTGTATAGTTTAAAGCACGTGGATTTCAATAAATTAAAAATAATCATTATAAACCGTGTTTTCGGAAAAATATTAAAAGTAGAAAAAATACGTTTTTAATTGTATCATTAGATGTGTATAAGTAAATGGCGTTGCAATTTTAATATTATTCAAATCCGGGCCTGTTAAATCATTGCCGCTATGGGTATAGCAGAAGGAGCGTATCTACCAATAGTCCGGGCAATTCTAATTACAATTATACACACATTCTATTTTTTCTATACCACTCCATGTTTTTCCAAAACGTTTTTTGTCTTTTTAATTAATTAATTTTAGCGTATTATAATTCTATTGTTTTTTTTTATTATCTTACAATTGTAGGTTTAATCAAATAAATAAAGATAACTTACATACTTTTTAAACAATTAATAACACTCAAACGCCTTTAACTAAACTCTACACAACTTAGTAGCTTTTATAGGGACATAAAATTGATAAAGTTGGATTAACTTCGACAAAAAAACTACGTAAATTCACATCTGCGTGGAACAAACAATTAAATCATTCCTTATTTTTTCTAGCACTTCATAAAAAGTACTTACGTAAGTAAAAACGGTGTAAACATGAGCTTCACAAAAAAGTACAGTGTATGACGCGTGGTGAGTAGGTATGTATATCGTCGTCAAAACATTCTAGTTGGTACTGACCGGTTTTACATTATCATTTGTCGACCCCGTTGTTATTGACTACCCTGTAGTCCAGTTGTATAGGACCCTGACACCCGGCTTCGATTCCCGGCCGGGGCAGACATTCATGTGACAGATAAACGTTTGTTTTCAGGTGCTGGGTATTTGTGATTCCTATAAGTCCATGCTACCTGCACCACAAGGAGTTCTAATGTGTGATTGTGTGAAAGTATATTATTATTTGTAGCGTGTATCACGAAGGACTGGAACAGTTAGTCTGTGTTGGTGTTATCAATAGTCAAAGGAGTGACAGAGAGGAAGAGAGCGGCTTTTACAAGGATAGTTAACCTCATACGTGTCCATTGCAGTTAAGCCTAAACTTATATTAGGAATAACAAATCTAGTATTTTCTTTATCATTAACTCATTATGTATACATAATCGGTGTGGTTTCTACTTCAAAACACCCTAATTTAATTATGAACTCTGACGTCAACTGCATGTGAGGAGAATAGAACCCACATCATAGTTCTATTAGCTATGAAACCAGGGGCAAATTTTAAATGTATTTCATATTTGGCCGTCTTCAATGTTCCCGAGTATGTGAAAGGGCAGCTTTTTCGCTGAAAGTTGAGGGCTACGAATTTACATTGATTTCGTGCGCTCGCTGTTTCAAACCACTCGCCATCAAACTGTGTCTGTACCTCCGCCTGTGATTTCTGGTGTAATCATTCAAATTGTCTTTAGAATTCAATACTGCGACCTCCGAAAACCACATGTATAGTACATGTGAGTACATACTAATCTATAAATGTACTTAGATAAAGCTGACTCCAAGAAGCAAGGTATTACTAACCTAACTTTGTGTATCAGAACAAAGGTTGTTCCATAATGAGACCAGGTGTTATGTCTCAGGCTACATAAGTAGCAATTGTAGGTATTTTATTATACCTAAGACCAGTTACGATGTCAATTTAACATCAGATGCAGATATTTATCATTATGCAGTCAGAATGCATAATTTCCATATCAAAGAAACATGTAAACACGGTAATAAATTTTAGCCGCATTAAAAATAAAAGAACTCAAATGAATGGTAACTTTCCGTCAGTTTCTGTAACGTTTATCGTTAGGTTAGTGTCATCACACACACACACACACGGTCCAAACGATATGTATGTATGGGCGTGTGTTGCGTTAACTCGATAGTTTAATATACATACGATGTTTTACTAGTCGATGAGCAAGCAATTCTATTTAAATATCAAAATTTGTACAAGCTCACTAATTTTATCTCACCTTTGTCTCGTTTCGCTCCAACAAACCCGTATTTAATATTTCATGTTTGCCTCGTATAATTGTTAAAGGGTTCATATTATTAGTTTTATGAACGAATATTAATTCATTGCGAAAACGTTCAAAAAGCAGCCAATATGTATTTAGTGCGCCTATAAAAGAACGTTCAATTTTATTTAGCATTCTTTGGGAAGAGATCCATTTCTCAGGACAAACAGACATTTCTCTGTACAGTGGTGTCTGCGTAATGCGATAACAGATAGATAACATAACAGACAACATTGCAATGAAACTAATTTAAAATATTAAAAGATGGTTAGTTCAAACATTAGGAAAAACAGAAAAGAAATTTGTTGAGCCGTTTTTGAGATTAGCGCGCACAGACAAACAGACATTTTTTTTACTTATTGTTTTGGTTTAATGGAGGCCGCTAATAATAATTTATATTATTTACCGTAATTATATACCGTAAATTCTCGTTCTAAATTGAATTTTATAGATGCTCTGAATATATCAACATTTTCATCAAATTAAGCTCAAACGAAGATAATTGATTTAAACGACAAATTTAGTCCTGAATTTGACTCTTTCAACGGTGGAAATAAGTACCTACCAATAAGTACCGAATAGTGACATTATCTATAGTATAAACTAATTTAATGTACATGTCCTAGTTTTAATTTATATTTTTAAAAGCTTTTTATACATTCCATAAAAGAACGGAAAATTATTGGGGCGTTGAAAGGGACAGGTTATGTCGGACCGGCTAAAGCCACTACGGGTATTTTTCTCGTCACCGCGTTACTCGCGTGGCGTTCCACATGATTTAGTCTTTAAGGTATTTTTAAATACATTTATGCACGTAAATGTTTGGTTCTTCTACTGATTTCAAATGAGAACTTTGAGAAGAAACGATGAATTCTTCCATAAGCGAGGCAGTGTGTCTCCTTTGTTTCTTCCTCACGAGCTTGGGTTGAAGACATCTTCTCATTCCTTTTTTCAATACTATCGCAAAAGATTATCACAACACCATATAGTTCCACGTTATTCATAAGGATTATGAATAGTAATAACATGTATTATAATACTGAATACAGGTAGTTGTCTAACATGGAAATATACCGGAAAACATTATAAATGATATGGTATATTAGTGATTTAAGTTCAGATAAATATGTACTTGGACTCGTTATTACATTACTCACAAACTTACTAACCTGCTTACAATGTTTACAAGTTACATCACATCGTCTATGTCTGTCATTACAAACGATGTAAACAAGCCGTGTAAGGGCTACTAAATCTAAAAATAACAAGGTCATTAAACTTTGTGATTACGTCACAACGCAACTATTGCACCGTTGATATGTGAAGTATATTTTAGGATAGTGTAGGAATTTTATTTCGTTATTAAATGTACTGAAATTTGGACCACTATTCAATGTTTGATTATTATTTACATATTTCAAAATTCATTTCGCAGTCGAATGGTATGGAATTTTCGTACCTTCTCAGCTTGCTCGGTAGTGACCATAATGCCAGCGGAAAGGAAAGGAACAGGTTCCAACCTTAGACGGAAAATATTCTGACAGGTTAATGTTTTATCGGTCCGCGGTTGTTTGTGACAAGTTAAGTATGTTTTGGTGGTGTATTTCTAAGTCGCTGTTACACGGGGAATCTTTGTCCGTGGTTATGTGTGGGCCATTATTTATTTTTTCAGAACACATAACTATCCCCATCTTTTGTTTAGGTCTTTTATGACAATAATCGAGGTTATAGACAGTGTCCACCAAAGTACAGTTATTCAAATATTATCTATTTTAGTAACGAATTTCATAGCATACTTAATAATTTAAAAATTAGCCAGTGGGCATTGAAGTTATGTAAAAAAAAGTTCCTATATTTGAATCGAGCAGCCTTGCTTTTGATTTTAACACATTACGCTTTATTAGCGCAAAAAAAAAACGACGAAATTTTTGTGTGATTTACTTCTTCGTCATAATTAATCTTTTTTATCTGTTTTATGGTTATTATTCCAAAATCGAATATTGGGAGTATAATTACTTTATAGCTGCATATATTCCCATAGATACTTTTCTCATAGATGCTTCAGAAAATATCCTGTAAATCTATTACATGGTGGTCTTCGCATACTATTTTATACGCTATATATATCTCAATCTCAATCTATACATATAACTAATTGTGAATAATATTACGTATTGTATTGTAATAATATTATGTATCTAATAGTCTAATAATTTTCATAAAAAGAGTGATGTTCACACCGTTAATACTAGAAAGAAGGCTAAACTGACTAAGCAAAACTAAAAAAATAATTTACGTACAAGTTTTTGTTTTAGTTGTTGACTACGTCACACGCTTTTTTTATAACTCCATGGGAACAATAAAGAGATAACAAAGTATGTATATACGTGATATATGATAGTCATAATGGATATGATGATGAGATAACAAATGATATTGTTCGACATACCTACATACGGTAATATACCAAAGTTTTCTTTATATCTAAATAATAAAAATACCCTTGTTTTTATCCAACATAATTATGGCACTTTCTTTCTAATACTTTCTTGATCTTATCTGAATCGTACAGGTTGTTTTTTTGTATTTTTTTTTTAATTTACGAGATTACATTATGTTGACTGTCGCTTATACTGATCGCAAATTTCGATTTTTACGATATTTCTAAGTAATATGTTACTCTTATATAGTTTACGGAGTTTTTTCTTTGTTTAAGATCTCTTTTAAATCAATCATCAATGATTATTGATGTTGAAAAATAACATTAGAGCTTAGGAAGGCAAAATTACAGTCTAGAGTCGGTCATAAACATATTGCTACCCTGAAGACAGTTTAAAAGGCTTATTTGCAAATGAGCTGGCCCAAACGGATATTTAGCCGAATTTGCTTGAAACTCGGTTGATTATTTATGACGGACAATACGTCAGGTGTGAGCGCTATCGTACATATCATAAAGTGTCAAGACCCATCGCGCTTTTATTGTTGCTCGGTGCTGACTTAATTGTAACACATACAAATATTTAAGGGTCTTTGATTTTGTTGGATAATTGCCATAACGCTGTTTAACGACATTTTTTCGGGCCATAAACAAAACTTATTACTGATAAAATTGGCTAATTGCGCCTCAAAGGAAATCAATAGAAAACCTGTATATCCCGTAATACGGGAAAAACCTGAGGAACCGGCCGCGGCATGTTAATAATGGATACAAAATGGAAGTTAACAGCCCGACATCTGATTCGTTTTCTTTTATATATCCGCTAATTATCACGGCAGACTTGTTCTGGAATATGTATGAATAAAGAATTTACTACTAAAGTGATTATAGTACCACCTATCAGATGTGAGTTTTAATTATTTCTGATTTAATTAAATATTTGTATACGAAATACCGACTGACAGTAAGTTGTCATCGATGCCTATAGAAATGTACAGTAGAAATTATGAACGTTTTTAGTTTGACCGTTGTAGCTAACCAAGCAAGAAAACATTTTTAACGCAAACAACACCTTCTAAGGTTCGATTTTATAAAATATTCCGTCATCTCTTTTGGAATAATACATGATAAAATATTCTATAATCTCGACCTTCCGACTCTTTTGATAGTATATTTACTTCTTGTTTATTAATTGCAATGTGGGCGATCGATCATATTTGATTTGCTAATACAAAATATATGGTCGAATGCTTCCTTAAATCAGATGATTAATTACATGATATGTTTAGTAAATACGACAAAGGTTGGATGCATGTTATTATTGATGGTTAAATTAGATCACGTATATCGCGGAGACGTATCAATGGGACGGCTGCTTACAACTTTTTAAAACAAGAAAAAATTTGGTTAAGGGAATGTATTCGTACGAATACTGTATATTCGTATACATAATATTGAGTCAGAGTATCTTTTTACCACTTCGCTTCGCCCGCTTATTATAGTTTAGATCTGGGGAACCGGATCGACCTGCGCAGTGAAAAAGTCGAACTGCGCAAGTCGGTGCGAAGATTCTAACCGACCGCGGTGACGACAGAAGGTTCGCGATCCTAATGTTACGTCACTACGCCCACATTCCATTGCTTTGCTGTTATTACGAGTAAACCTGCTTCACATTATAACTTTATAGTAACCGCCGTCGCTGCGTTTCGGAAAATTCCGCGGGAAGTTTATCAATTCCCGGGATGAAAAGCATCCTCCATTATGACCCATCATATAAGTTTGAAATGGCCAAGAATCATCTAAATCTGTTCAGTGATTTTAGTATCATAGGTGATGTAGGTACAGACAAAAAGAGAGTCAGACATTTTAAAAAATATGTCTAGGCACCATATCGTTCACACAGACTACCTATATTAAAATTCCCAAAAAATATTTGATGTATAGATTTGACCTTGTTGCAGTTTTATTATTAGTGTAGGTACTTTGTGTTAAGGAGATTCTTCAGTTAGTATGTGTTAGTTTCTATAGCCTCTGAAACTTTGCCTTGCTTTCATGGAAAATATAATATTACGACCAAAATCCAATCCTGCTTGTTATTGTTTTTATACAATTAAATACCGTTTAGTTTGTAGGTACAATAAACTGGAATCAGTAAATATTTTGATAAACATTTGTTAATTAGACAGATCATTGTGGAAATAACCAAATACATCAAGTTTTATATATTTAATCTGTTTGTAAATAACTTACGAATAGATTCTTTGGCAAATATTAATCATTTAAAACATTATTATTAAGCAATATTTTTTGTGGCAATAATTTCAATACCAGCATGAGGTAAATTGCGACTTGAATTAATTAATATACCACCATATTTAATTTGAACAGGAAGAAGGAACAGGTTTAAAACCGCTCGAAGGGACTACTCGGGAGGACGGGTCGCATTGAAAGATCTGTCAGGTTTGGCCAGGGTGGCCTCGGCACGTGTCTCTCAATGTCTGACTGCAAACCTTTTCTCTTTAGATTGTGACTGCAATATTGAAAGCAATTTTTAACTTGATTATTGTTCGTCCATGTGACTTAGGTTCCACTTTATACATATATGTACTAAGAAACACCAGCAAATTCATTTGCGCAGATATTCCTATTGTATCATGTTTTGCTTAAACATAATTCATCATCGTAAAATTTATTTCATCTGTAATATTTATTTATTCTTATTTCTCCAACAACATTAAACAATGTATGTGGTTTAACATAACATTCAAGACTAACAATTAATAAGACAATTACATACATTTAATCTTTGTATGTTACAAACAGATGACAATAGATAAAAAAAATACAGATTTACATATAAATTATAGAAAATCTAGTACTATTATGACCCACACACATACAGATACACATACCTGAAAAGAAACAAATGAATATGGCTGCCGAAGAAATACGATTTTTTTTATAACAATCATAAGTTCTATCCATGTCATATACAGCTTATTATTTGCGCAATCACAAACAAGTTCTTCCTTCATACAAATTTTTATCAACATTGGTCATGCCTATTTTGAGCTATAGAAAGACATACAGGCATACAAAGAGAAAAATTATTAGAAAATGGTAGAGAATTTGCGTCAGTGAGTCGTAAAACAGTTACTTATCAAAATATGACAATAAAATTAAATGTACAGACAGATTCTACAAATTTATATAGTATTATAGATGTTTGTCACGGTACCTATTTATTTGTTATTGTTATTCCTGCATGTACCTATTGCAATGTAAAGACAGAATAGATAATTATGTGTTTTCTTTTTAAAAGCAGTGTGAAGATGTATATCGATACTACTACATATAACTGTAGTGCCTCTGTGTCTGTTCATCTGTACCATGTTTCTGTAAAATCGTTTTGTTTTATGAATCGCTGAATGAATGATATCGAATGTTTCGATACAACTCAAAAACGGTTTGTCCGATCTGAATAAAAATTGGTGTGTAGTGAGAAAACATCTGTAAACCTAATGATGTCTTATCAAGGCAAAAGACATAAAATTTTGAATAGTCGTGTATATATAATGAATTGTTCAACTTAAAATTCGGAGGGGGCCGCTAGTAAGGGTGAAAGGACGTCGGATACAAACCTTAACATCTATCTCGGACCATCATCTTTAGTAACGCTACGTAGTTATTAAGAATTCCATATCAGTACCATCAGGTACGCGGTGATGTAGTCTAGGATAGTAACCGCACTGTGTCAGCGAAAACCAGTTTTTTAATAACATCCACACCGTAAATAACCTAAATTATCCAGCAAAATGGAGCATAGCCTCAATTGATTTATTATGAACAGATATTGTAGTAATTACGAAAGGTTAAATGATAAACTTTCATCGTTCATAACCTTAGTCTGCTGAAAGAGAAAAAATCGAGTTCTTGCCGGTTATTCTCAGTTGAAACAACACTCCGATCCGATAAAGTATTCGCAAACAATTACGTATATGTCGTTGATTTTAATTTAGCATTGTATTAAACGACATCACAATATCTACGGTAGCTGTCTAATAAAAATTAGTTAGAATAAAGTAAATTAAGTCATGTAACACAAGTAATCAGCACGTCCACAAGAATGCACGTCGGTCTTACGCAAGTACCTATACAGACAGCCAGTGTAATGTAAGGAGCGAAGGTCGGCATACGGAAACTAACAGACTACAAATTAATGTTAGTATTTACGTAGAACCGACAAGAACGAAGAAGAGAACTCGCTGTCTTGCTTTAATCGTCCTACAAATTGAGACAGTTCCTCTCTATTTCTTAATATTTAACAGTCCTTTTGTTCGTCTGAACTTATTCTTACTTTCTTAAGCGAAAGACTCTCGGAGTCATGTAATCGTATGAATTCAATGGAGGAAACGTGCATTTGTCTTTGTTTATTGAAACGAAAACCGCAGTGATTTTTAACCAGCAGTAAGGGTTAGATATATGGCACTGAAATAAGCTATTAAGTGACCGCAACAAATTCAGCTACTAATCTTAAAAACATGTTTATACGCAAACCTCATACCTACAATAATTTCCAAGTCAGTACAAATACAAGTACATTAGCTTCAGGTTTTGTTCGAAGACTTTAAGATCAAAAAGCCGATGCTATGCTACTTAAATTTATTACAGCATTTATTTATAACCAGCAAACTGCCCTCGATGCGCTTCAGGAAAACTACGACTTACATTATTTAAAATTAATTTATAACTTTTTTATTTAAAGACGGATTGCAATGAAACAAACTTTTAGTATTAAGTGACGCTTACTGAAATACATTAGTGTAACCAGAACGAAGTCGATTAAGCCGTTTCTGAGATTAGCGGGAACAAACGCAGAGACAAACAGACAAAAATTTTAAGATCTATTGTTTTGTTGCTGTTGCTTTAATAAAGGCCCATAATATTTTTATTTCTCATATATCGTTTATGTACAGAAAGCAATTAGTTAGAATTGTATTATTAGTATAGATAGACGATAGAGGTTGCTTTTAGACATATAAATTGTATTAAACTGCATATGAATATATATATATAAGTTATAATTCGTATAGGGTTACCAACCATCTTGCTTGGTTTCTTCTACAATTAATTTGTTTAACAGTACATACAGGCAATAGAATGAATATATCATTTTGGGTAATGGGTTGGTATAGTAATGATATACATTATTATATTATTACACATTGTATCGGAATTCGGCCTCGTTACAATTTTATTATTAGACTATTGTTAATTATAAATTACACAATTAATGAAGTCAAGCACCTTTGTTACTTAGATACGATTATATGTAAGGTTCATTGCGCGCAGCCTTTATAGTATTGTGCATTAAGCTTATGTTATATTTTATATTGAACTTATAATTTCTTAGCAATGTAACAACTGTAGGTAAGCCCGATAAAAATAATAAAAGTACAATGTTTTAAATGTCCATTATAAAGTCGTGGTAAAAACGCGTATAGAATGCACATTTCTCTGCAATCTAAGTGATTATACTGTCTATGGACTGAACTGGGTGTTGGCAAAGATGAATTGCTTGTGTCCAAATTCGGTTGGAAGGCTTCACTTAAACGGAGTTAAACTTCAGTAAGTGTATAACATATTTTTGACGAACCCATAGCTCAGTTGGTAGTGACCCTGCCTGCCGAGCGAGGGGTTCCGGGTTCGGTTCCCGGCCGGGGCAGACATTTATTTATATCTCTAAGTATGAAGTAATAAAAATTACACTCTATTTTAATGGTAGTCTCGATTTAAATCGTACACAGGTTTTACTGACTAATTCTCCACATTATATTAAGTAGTCCTTATTCACGATAACGTACTGCTAGATTTCCTCGTACACTTGACATTGGGTAGGTATGCTCGTTCTCACCTATTTCGTAAAGACGCCTCGCTAGAATAGACAATAGAGTTTTAGTAGGGCAAGTGGCAGGGCTTTCACCTTGACGAAAGAAGAAACTGGAGGCTAACGATTTACATTTAATTTAGGTTCGAGTGTGTTACATACGTTCCGAAAAATTAAAAAATACGATTTTGCATTGTACATTGTATATATCTGTACGTACATGCTTATGATAAACTAGTGGTTCGAATCCTGCACGCATTTTTATTATAGTTATATGCGTATTAGATATTAATTTCAATTGTTTCGACAAAGAAAAATATCGTGAGGAAACCTGCAACATCTTAGAATTCTCCATTGTATCTTTATAAGTTTATGATGTCTGCTCATCCACATTTGGCCAGCGATTTGGCGTTCAACCATCATAATGTTATCGAATTCATACCCCAGCAGTAGGACAATTATTAGTAGTAGTGATAAAAGATTCCTAACGCAATATAAATTTTCCTTAAAATATTTTTTTTGGCTATATAAAAACACTTCAAATGAAAACGGAAAATATCGTAAAATCTTAGATTACCATGACATTATGTTTTATTAAATAAAATAAGAGTAAGTATATATTTTATTTATTAAAAAAATTATACAGCTGATTGAGTTGTCAGCCCTATCCGGGGCTAGTATCTTTCATTGAAGTATCCTTGCGCATTGCGACTACACGAAAAGTATTTGTAATGTAACCAAACAAATCAATACAGATTAGTAGATACCTAGGTATAATATAATTTGAACTTGACTGAACGGATTACGTGGATCAAAATCATCAATTATATTTGTAGCTTAGACGCTACGCATGACAAAATCCATGTTGTTCCAAAGTAGATTTAATAGAAATCTAATTTACGAATAAAATACGAGACAAGTAATGAAATATGATCGGTTACAATTAATAAAACGGATACCTGATAGAAAGTTCGCAATATATCGCGTTTCTGGGCTAAGGACACGTGTACACATTGTTAGTGTATTTGTATTAATATCGAACGAATATAACGTATCTCATTATGGACCACAGTATGGCACGTATCTGCCTACTTTAAATCTTATTTGATATAAAAAAAAACAAATACGTTCTATATTAATCACGTACAAAGTAAATACTAGGCACAAATGTAAAATTGGTTAATTGACATATTTACAAACCGTTCTTCCACATGTTTCATATTAACAAAAAATTAAAAATTGTTTGTTTTGCTTCAAACGCTTATTAACATGGTGTTTGAATCGGTTCTCGCGTGCTTTCTTTAGACTGACTTTGGCCTTGTTATACAATTCACGTAGGTAAGTCTGAGGGAATGTAAATTCAAGAAGCTAGCACACTAGTCGACATGTATCGCAATAACATTGGGAAGGGAGACATTTGGTCTGTTACGTCAAGGTCACGTGACTGCGGCTATTGATTATTCTGAAGTACTTTTTTAACCTACTTCACAGTTAAAATGTGGTATAGGTACACTGCAGTAAATTTTACTAAGACTACTACGTTCTGTTTTGTGGGGACCATCACAAGAGTTAATCAGATTGAAATAGTGAAGGAAGATTTATTAAACAAATTAGTGCCTCTATGTTAATTAATGTTTTTATCAAGGGTCATAGGCTTAACATTTAATTGGTCAATTGCATTTAATTCTTCGTTACTGAGTCTGCTCGAATGCGAATCGGTGGAGGGGTTGACAGTTTATACAAGTGTGGGAAATTCTTATGCCGTTCCAAGGTCACCGATGTGGTTTAACGATTTCTATTTATCGACAACAACTGGAGCCTACAACTTAACTTTCTCTTCTGATTATAGAAGATTTCGAGAAATGTTGCCATTGGCGGTCATTCATTCAAGTTCCAATTAATATCCGTAAGCCCTTTTTTTGTCGAGGGGGAAGCCTTCAAAAGGTACCCGGTGCCGCGGGAGCGAGGCTAAGTTATGTGGGATTTTTACCGTACTGAAACCCTGAAAACTTGGATCTTCGACGGAACGCCTCTGTCGGGTTCTGCCCGGGAAGGACAAGTTGTCCCGCTCCGTATTATTCGATTTTATCGATGGTATGCGTCCACACATCTTTGTAGGGATCGCTAGCCGGATGAATCGCCCGCCCGCAACCCCGAAGGTCCTCTCTTCCTCTCAAAAAACCGACCCTTAGTCGCCTCTTACGACAGGCAGGGGATACCGTAGCTCAAATTCTGGTCCCGAATTATGCGGCCGAAAGTATTGGTGAATACAGATGAATATTCCAATATTAATTTTACATAGATTCTGTGTCTGGAAGTAATGCCAAGTAAATTCTAGTATTCTCAAATAGGTGCATATCGTTGCCGAAATCTAATAATAGTTATTTATTATGCTATAAACATCCTTTCAATAATGTGTGTTCGTCAATTGATTTACTTACGTCACGTTGTTTACGACAATGTTTTCATTTTTCTCAAAGGTAAAAAATGTTTATAAGATCATATTTCGTCTGCGTAATTTATAAAACTTAAAAACAATAACTTTGTGAGATAACATAGATTGTTTACGAAATTCGATTTATTTAAGCGATTAATAAATTTCTTACTAAGAGTAGGTAGGAGAGTAGCTTTAGTCATTTTACAGCCGATTTACACATAAAGATAATTTCATAAAAAAAGTATTTTTACAATTTACATATGGAGTAAAATTATGTCCCATGTATTGTCAGTCAGACGCAATTCTATTTTAATTTTTAATTACTTGCAGGTTATTCTAATATTAACAGAGCTATTAAAATTTCATATTCTGTTAAACATTATAAATGTTATTACTTTACTGTTTCTTATCGAATTAAAGTTGTGATAGTCAGGCGGTTTCTGTCAGATGGTAAGTGATCGAGCGGTCAGAAATTGGATGGGTAATCGCTGGTAGTAAAATTTTATGAGCACTTCTGTTCGGCGGAGAGAAAAATGTAGTATCAATTGTTTGTGGTAGATAGCATGTGGATTAGGTAATTATCTAGTTCAGAAGTGGACGCGTAGACCGACCTGAACTGTAGCAGTTTAGTGGAGTCTATAACACGAACACATTACGTGAAGGGCTACGTGTCCCACAGTGAACAGCTAATCGACCGACGTGCAGCGTATTTTAATTATGTATAGTTTTTTTCACACTAAAGAGTTGGATTTCATGAATGAAATCAAACTTTCTCTTACCCATACCAGTCAGTATATTCCATAGAGTTACGACTTTATGGTATATTCAGCCGTTGTCTCAATTGGATTCGATTCTTGAATCGATTTTCAATTTGAATTCAGTGTACAAATCAATAATGTCGTGTCGGTCTGCTTTAAACTACAATATCATATTATAGTTAGTTTTTCAGTAATTTTTGGAAGTAAACGTGTGGATATTGTAAATATTGTAAGTTGTATTTTATTCTTTTTATTTTTTGCAGTTAAAAATTAATGGATGAAATTCACTAGAACATGATAATCATTATCACTGACCATAAATGTCCCACTGCCATCAATCATGCTTGTCAAGAATTTGGATTGGCTGACTTTGACATTTTCAGGAACATAATGGAGAGATCAATAAGTGTGTGGGGTTCAAGCTAAGACGTCTTAGCTGAGACCGACGTTGTCGTCACTTGGCTAGTTTGCCTATATAAAATAACTTACCTATATAAAATATATCGACCGTATTAATTTATCCTTAATCCTCTCTCCCACGTCTTGAATAAACCAAAATATTGTCATGTGACAATCACATGGGACAAATTACGTTATTGTGGATAAATTAATCATAATAACACTTAATAAAGATTTTTCGTGTGACTTCTGGATTTTGATTTAGGTCAGAACGTAGACATGAGACACATCATAAACCAATTTTCAACAACTGTCTATTTTACGTCACACAAATCGCTGCCCCGACGGTATTCGACCCTCAGATCCTTCGATAAGAAAGCAGGAATACCAAGTGGGTTCTTTTGTCGTTTGTAATAAGTGGTGTTATTATTGCAGCATATTTTGTTATCTGATGAATTTTATTCTTTAAAGAATGAACTGTAGATAGCCACGGGTTAAAATATTTGTCTGTGTCAGTTCCATCTCAACCACGATCTGAGATTAAAAGATAAATACTCATTTATATTATCTGTACAGCGCAATTTTCGATTGTTACTTATGGATCTACTAAAGTAATCATATGCACAGTTAAACCTATTTATGGAACTATTAGAGCAATTATGGGCACAGTAAAATATTGTGTTAGTATCAAGTTACCAATAACTCCTGTAATAATGATCATTGGAGCAGCGTATTAAAGCATATTTTCATTATCACAATCCAAAATTGTACAAACGCTGGGTTCGGGTCTTCTCACAGAACGAGAGGCGAGTTTTTTATATCATTTACAATATTTCATAGAACTCTCCACTTTTCAATTAGTGAAGCAATTGATAATCAGTTTCTAATAAGTCCATAATTTTAAAATTGGAGGTGCATTCAAAATTCGAATCGTGTCAGCCGTGCAGGATACCGAAATACTAACCATTAGGCTATTATTGTCTTAAAACTGCGCTCTAGGTCTTCTCAATTACGAGAAAAAGCCCATAGAATGGAATGGCTGCGAGTAAGTTGAAGCCATGCTGCTTTTACGTACTTTCTCACTTCAAAAGGGAAAGTTTATTTTGTACTTAACACTCGTTTTGCTTCAGAAAACAATATTTGCGAAGCATTAGTGCTAAGAGTTAGAAACTACAGTAGAACACAAAGTATTCACTTCATATTTACAATAACTCGATCCGGTCTTAGGCTTCAGGGTTCGTTGACATATCATACTCCATTACACCCCGCAGGTAGATATCACTTTTAAAGATTATCTTACATTTTTTTTAAGTCACATACATTACATAATAATTTTCAGTCCTCACGAATTTTCGGGAATGCTACATCACAGGAGATACAAGATTCTATGAGAAGTTTGTAGGGTAACTATATCGTCTATGTTTATATACTACCTATAAGTTTATGAGAAAAAAAATTAAAAAATAATTTATTGGTTTTCTTTTGTTAGATACATATTTTGGTTTCTAGCTCGCATACTAAGATTCCCTGTATTGTGGGAAACTAGGTTCATACTTCTCCTTGTAAATAAAACAACAATATGTTAAAAATTAATCAAATTTAACAAAAGTGTGTGTGTGGATGGATATGCATATAATTATCAATATTAATGATTTGTGTTAATTGCAATTATAACCAAAATACCTATCAATTGAATTGAACGAACAGCACCACTTGTTTTACGGCTAATGCAATAAAACTTCAGTTTTGTAATGAAAAATCAATAGATGCTAATAATAAAATGTTAACGGCGTCGAATCCAAATATTTTTTAAAAATTTTAATGCAGGTAGGCTTTGTTATCCAAAGACGATTCGTCATGGAATATAAATCCGTTCTTGCGGAATGCGAAATAAAAATCATGGAAGTTCTATTAATAGAGTATTTAATTTTGACTGTTTTGTTATTTATATTGATATAAGATTTCTGAAGCGACTGTATAAAAATAAAAAAGTTTAAGGTCCAGTGGTTTATGACATCTGTGCTTAATCCGAATATGTGTACAATAGTTATGCCATTCTATTTTAGGTCTGTTTAAGAAAACTAGAATGCAGAAGTATGCTGGGTTCGTAGTTCGGTTAATACTAATGGCATTCTGATGATCGACGAGTTTTGCTGTTGATTGTACTTATTATTAGTACGTGGTAAACATTAAGTTTTGTAATTGCATATAAGTAGAGGTAGGTAGGCAGGTACGCACCTTCCGTATGGACGTATAAAATAATAAAAATCCTACTACAAGATTGGGCACGCTCGTCGTGTTATCTCTTGGATTGTACGTTTGTCGCGAGTAAATTAACAGCTCTACAAGACTGCAGTTTGTATATTACATAATATTACGTAACGAAAGACATCGTACGTTGAGTATGTAAAACCAGGCATTTTAGATTTTCATACATTCTCGTTAGTTCAAAGGAAGTAGTGTGAATTTAACGCACGAAAGGTCCATAGCAGAGTTCCTTCTTTTCTGGTAATTGAGGATGTTAGCTCCAATGCAGATTGGTGGAGGGATTAGGGGCCAACGAATATGTCGGATAGATAACCATATGGAGTTAAGAATTCGTATTATGTCTAGTGCATTTAACCATAACCAGTTTCGTAAGAGACCAGTCTTCCACGAAGGGTCCGTTTGACGAGGAAGCGTGGCTTGGCGTCCCCTGGGTGCAGGATACTTGTCGTGCGTGTGTTAGATGTCAATTGATGCTGCTGCGTGTAAAACCCAACCTTAAGAACTAAGTGTGAGATGAGCATGTGTGAGCCAACGATGCTATATTCACACCAGTAATAAAAACATTACCTACAAAATAGTATTTATTAGAAAAAAGCAGTAGAAAAAAGAGTAGTATCATCACAGTTGGTGGTGTTTTATAACTTGATATAACAAGACCAAAATTTAAAGACTGCTTTCAAAGCCTTTTGAAAATACAAAGGTCGATATTTTGTCAACAGATTAATTAAATATAACAAATTCTGAGCCCATGAACTATGATGTAGACCTGTGAAGACTAATAGTAATTTGAGTAAGAGACTTATTACTTATACATGTTACTTGTTTCTTTTCTTATTAATAATCAATTTTTAACATCGGCTCTGCATGGTCACAGTTTCATTTAGTTCATTATCATTTAACTTCATTTAAATTGATAATCCATTAAAAGAAAGTATTTTATTAGCACCTGCAACTTTGGTTTAGAATAGAAAGCTAAAAAAGAATGATATACTAAGGAATTTAGCTCATCCATGTAAATTTTAATACCAAAATAAAAAAACATGCTAAATATGAAACATTGTATTATAAAAATGTCATAATTGTACAATATTTAATTTCCTTCAACCGTAGTAATCTACAATAGAAATGTAATTAATTTGCAAAATGTTTTTGCATTTGTGTGTGCATGTAAGTGTTAATATTAATATCTCTTGGAAAAGATGAAAGTAAATAAAAGTAAGCAAGTCAATGAAAATTTTAATTTATTAAATAGTAACCTCATAACTTACTGGAAATCCCACCCACGTTCAGCCCTATAACCTATATATACAAATCGGGCTTTTTAACCTATATGTACAACACGTGCAGAGTAGGCTTCAATCACAGGGTATTAATTTGTAAATGAACTAGACTGGTGCACCAACGTCATCTTGATAGGACCTCGTAAGCTGTGCAGCGGCAGCAGTGAGTTGGCGGAGAGAGCAGCGTAGGCCACGAAGGTGTCGACGGCAAGCAGCTGCAGCTCTGACAGCAGACTCTCTCTCATCTTCTCCTTCAATACCAGAATCACCAGCAGCACTAGATGTATCACTGTCCGTATCACTCATATCAGACACTCTTCTACCCCTTTCCACCTGCTCTTCAACATCTCCTGCCCACAGCAATTCAGTCTTTAGATCATTGAGCATGGCAAACAGGCTGAATGGGTCATCATCTCCTTCTTGCGGCAGGTTCATCAGGCGGCTAGGAACAAGCACTGTCTCATCCATTGTATTCACCATCTTCACAAATTTCTCCATGTCATTGAGAATGCTTTGTTTGGAGAACTCAGTGTTATCATTGCGAGCAATTTTTCTGAGAGTGTTCCTGTAACAATGACAAAGGAAACATGACTAATGATTTGGATTTCTACAAGAAATACATATACTAGTACCTAAGTTAGATATTAAATGCAGTGTATAAGGTAGTTGATCAAAAATATAGTTCATCTTGTAGCAAGTATTATCATTTTTAGATTTATAAATCTAAAAATACTACAACAAATTACAATTTACCATATTTTTCTATTACATGTAGAATGTACATGGAGAAGTGATCAATTTATAACTTTATGAATTATAAACTTCCCTCTATCATATAAGGGCATCACTCAAGTTTGTGTGCATATATAACCAAATTTATTGAAAAGATGTAATACCTTTTTTTATTTAACAGCAATGTTCATGCAACAATGTGACATTAAGACTATTAATTGAAACATTAATATACAAGACTTCAATAATCTTTCAAATACCTTAAACCAATAAATTCCAGTCATGTCATGATAGTTAATGAAACAGTTATTATGCAACATATTAGACAGTTTTGTTAACTGTTTGTGAAGGTTAACTTGGAACAATATATGTGACAGGACTTTCGTGTGTGTAATAATAAATACAGTAATCTACACAAGTCTAATAACGGCAGTTTAGTTCAACAAATTTATTTTACGATAATCTTTTATCGATTAAGTACTACTTGGTTGGGGTTCCCGGACATGTCACTACCGAACAGATTGTATTGATGCGATGGCCGTTATGAACCTGCAATTTGCAATTATACACACCCAACTACAGAATTTAAATATTTTCATTCGTTCCAATGAATGTAACGATTTATTGAATACTTAAGGTACATGATCATGAGTCATAGTGCATAGCTCACGCCCAGAACATTCCATCCTGGATATTAGACCTGATGCCTGACATGAATGAAGGCTTTAATTAAACACGTTCTCTCAAACGAGTAGTACCACCGTGTCGCGTTGCATCATTGGAAAATGATGCTATCATGTCAATGTGAAAGGAAACAGATTTCGTCAGAATTTAGTGAACGCCACTATTTTATAGAATATCTCGATAAATTAATCTGCTAACGTTTAAAATACCGAAACGCTAAATTCGCTTAATTCATCACGTCTACAGGGCTGCAAAATATATGGGCTAAGCTAGAGGCATCGGCCATTGATAAAATTAAAACTTTCCTTACCTGCTATTCTCTAGCGTAGTCGATATGTCGGTGTTGAAAGACATTTTCTTGTGTTATTTAATGTTTTTTAAATATCACTGAACACACACGCTTAATTTTATACACTAAAATTGATTTCAGTTAGCTCGATTTACAAAATGACGCGAACTAAATATTAGCCGTCACTAACAACCGCACGCAACAACGCTGTTTGACGTTTGACAGAAGTGGGGAGAGTTCGAGTATTTATACAACGACAAAGATCGTATGATGCGGGGGAAGCGAACTTTGCATTTTGTTTTATCATTTTCTTGTGGCATGCCCAAGCAATTAAATTTCCTCCTTGATCCACAATATTTAATAATAAGTAAAACCAATGTGCATAAAAACGTTTTACTACAAAATATTTAGTTTTTATGTTATGAAAACTATAAAGAAAAAATTTTGGGGCGCTGGCCGGGTGCGTCCCACTGAAGTCACACCACATACAAGCTCACCTATTGGTTGTTGCGAACCGTAACTTTAATTTTATTGGCCAATAAGGATGTCAGACTGCGCGGTACTTTTGAACTTCTTGGAACATAAAAACGTACTAATTTGTCTATATTTCTAGAGTTCTTTAGAATGTGTGTACAAAACATGCACGTATTTTGCAAAGTAGTAAGGTGATATGTATCTACGAATGATAACGGCAATATTGAATACAATAACCAAGACAGAGATTATGGCTATTTAATAAGGTTTATTTTATGGATTTTTATCGATATATAAATTATCGATACTTTAATTCAAAATTCGATATCACTAAAATTGAAATGATTAGGTGTATATTCAAATTAACTTACGTAAACAAAACTAGGGTAGGTTGTTTAATACACACGGTCTTAAAGCTTTCTTTCTTTCAGTGAAGTAAATGATGTTAAAGGTCCCGGAATATTATTAACTTATACATTGTATGCAAAACATATTATTATGGATACCTAACATTCCTTAACACCATGTATATATTAATATTTGAAGTTACAATAAAAGTGTATATACCTAGTATATTCAGGGGTCACAATAATTTAAGTTTGCGTCATAAAATTTATAAAAATGATATAGTAATTCCTTCGAAGAGGGATATGTAAAATAGATGCAAACAACATACAACCAATTAATTATCCCACTGCTGGCGTCTTGTTTCTTCGCGTATTGTTATACTTAATATATCTTTGAGAAGATTACAGAGGACTCTCAGGTATGCAGGATCCCAAAAGACTTTTTCCTTCACCGAAGCCAGTAATAATTAATTTGTAATACGGACATCAGTTTAAAATACAAAGGTCATTCAAAGAGACCAACATTCATACCACTAGGCTACCACAGATGTAATAGGTATGTGTAAAGTTGAATTTAGATATTTTTTACATTAAAAGTCGCAAACGAGCATACGGGCCCCACTACTTCAAACAGACAGAGTTCTGTGCCATTTTGTTCTTTGTCCAGTTACGTACTAAGAGCAGGGAGATTGATACATTCCGTCTTTACGGAGGTCCAACCAACCTTGAGTCCAATGAATGAAACGATCTCATCCTGACGGATAGTATCAATCATAAGATTTTACTTACTGTATCAGCTAATAAAGTTAAGGAACTTCGATCGTGGTAGGTAGTTGAATGTGTGACCCTTATTGTTATAATTTCTTGAACACTTTCGTGCTTCCAAGGGCATGTTTATATTGTTAAATAACGGTCGATAAGCCGTAATTAGACTTGGGACGTCATAAGAAACAACCCGACAATTGGTCATTAACTCCTTCACCGATCCGCAATTAAGTTGCGTGGGTCGCCATGTCTTTTCATCTGTGGCGAGATATGTGCCCTGAAGTGCACTTAAATCGAAACCATAGCCGTAAAATGTTTTTCTACTCATAATTGAACGCAGATGCATTTATAATATAAACCGGAGCACGTTCGTTATAATATTATTAAGGTTATATATATTTATCATAATTACACGCGATAACGCCACAAGTCACCCCACACGAACAATATGATATTTCATTTATTAGACAATAATAATTTAATAATTGGCGATAGGGTAACTGGCGAGCATAATATTGCTTGTTGTCAAGTAAATAATAATATAACGTAATGATGGCGATTACTGCTGACCAGGTTATCTGGCTGACTCCGTATGTCATCGAGCCACTATCACGCAATTCTTATTTGGATGCGACACACCCACTGACGTTACAGTCTCCTGACATGCTAGGTCATAAAAGTGTTTTCATAATATTAATATAATAGTACCAGTTAGCTTTAGTTTTCGAAAAAGGGTGAGTGAGTAACGAGTTTTTGTTTTGATAAGAAATGGTTCTTAATAAACAGATAAATTGATGACCAAGTTTTTTAAACTTAGTTGTAGTAGATATACATCAATGTTTATTTGCTATCCTGTTTTGTGACCGACATATTTGATAAATGTATAGGTATATCAACTGTAGAATTTGTAATTAAAGTCTGTTCTGAGTAATTAATGTATTGTTTACGAAGTTACTGTAATATGTCCGTGAACTTATTTTTCAAATTCACTCTTACCTATTTCCTACGGAGGATTAATGTACCTGTTAATGTCAATAATTAAAAACATAATATCACATAATGAAATATGACATGTAAAAAGCACAATATTTTGATTATATTTTTTTAGCACAAACATGTCATTGGAATTCACAAGTCGATATTTTATTATATTTTCTGATCCATTGCAACTTTCAAACATTTTGTTGCATCACATTCTCACCGTACTGTCAGAAATGGTTGTTTGGAATAAACAAAAAAACTTTACACTGTTAAGGAGCTTTTTGAGACCTTTAATTTAGAATAACTTTCCACTGTCGTAGTGCAAACTCGCTAAAACATGAACGAGACAATTTCGGCAGATCCCTTTCGTGGAAGTTCTGTAGATCATATGTAGAATTTTAACCACACAGTTTAATTCCCGATCTTTATGGGGACTAGCGACCATTTAGCATAAATTTGACCATCTGCACCATTATTGGCTGCTAACAAAAAATATTATACAATCATAAACTATTATTATGACGTAATATGATCTCAGTGGAGTGTAAATACGGAGCCAGTTGTAGTTGTGTGATTGCCAACTTGTAAATTGGCTTATGTTTTACCAAATCATGGATTACGTAAAAGAAGTAAGAAACTTTGTAGGACACGCTAAAATTTCTACATTATATTACATTTACTCATACGGTCTAAGATATATTATACATTATACATTTAATATACTCGTTTGGAAGTTAGTCTGCAGCATGGAGAATCCTAAATGCAACTCCAAATTTTTGAATTACCTTTTCTTTACAAGTTAATTATAATTCACTAGGAGTAGGAAAACGATGTGACGTAATCTGAGTCTACTAATAATAAAACTGTAAAGGTGTCGATTTTGCACATAGAATATTTATTAGATACTTTGATATAGGTTTAGTTTACGTCTTTGTTATTAATTAATATAACTAACTGGTGCCCGATGCGCTTCGCTTCACCTAAAAAAATCTACCATTTTTAATAAATAAACAAAAAACATTTTTTATTGTTTATGATTTTTGTTATTCTAAAGCACTTGGACATACAATATTTTTAATTGGCCATCATGAGCAAATACAAATAAACTTGTCGGTATACCAACGCGGGAAAATTTTTTAATGTTAGTATTTTTATCAATTCGACGTATGGTTCAAAAGATAAAAACCAATGCCACCACCGCCACCTATGTGGCACTATCGTAACTATGTTCGTCGGAGTGGTCATATCGCCCTTTATATGAATGCAAAGTTTTATATCAATTAGGATAACAGTTCTCCAGTTTTAGGTGAAAATACATACACACGTACATTCTTTTATATATATAGATACTGAGTTAAAAACATTTTTTTGGAATTCTTGGATCTCTGTCTGTCTGATCTCGTATCACACTAAAACCACTGAACAAATTTGGATGATATTTTGCATATTAGTGGCTTAAAATATTTATAATGTAGGATACATTATCTCGCTAGATAAATCTGTTCTCGCGGAATAAAAATAAAATTTATTATAAAGATGCCAGTAAATAAAATTTTGACAACCTGACTGCTGGTATAATAATAATAAATTAATATCTTTCTAATTCACAGATTTGGAAAACCCATTGCTAAAACAATACGAGTGCTATTTCTAAAGCTAACATATAGGTTTTCTGAAGCGAACCAGGGCACTTTACTAGTCTATACATTTTAAAAAATTCCATATAATTCTCGAAGGTGTATAAATTTTGCCGATCCAGTTCTAAACAGATCAAACCAGTCCGCCTCTTATAACACATTGTATTAGGTATAATAAAATTTAAATAAATAAATAAAACTGGCCAGCTTTGTATACTATGCACCCTTACTTATAAGGGCAGAGTCAGCAGAGAACAGTGAAGGGATTTCCATGTTGAATAGTATATAGACGTATGACGTCATAACTTGTCGTACCATGTCATCGTGGTCATCGTCAACCAGCGCCACGTGTAATCGAATGACGTCTCTCATGTCTGTTGAGCTTCGATGTTAATAACGGTTGCCAAGAGCAAAACAAACATGTTTGTAGGTATAGATATGAACTCTCGTGAACTTTCTAGTAGAAGATGAATTCATAACGCCTCTACATATGTCCGAAGATCTAAGATATTCTGATTTTTGTATACTATTGAAAATGGACTGATATAACCTAAATGCACGGATAAAAGCAGAGCTGCTATGAATGAACATTAGTTTGATATAGTAAGATTTAAGAGTCGTATATTCTACATGAGAATTATTTCTAGTTTGTTTCGTACTCATTTTAAATTACTACGAATTGGTTTGGAATAACAATAACTTGCTTTGCCCGTAGTTAATATAAAGTAAAATATACAAACGAAAAAATCCAAAAACTGCTTTCGGTTACGCGATTTCCCGTATTTCATACTAAGTATTTTTTTAATAATTCAAAGTGAAAAGAATGAATGAATGAATGGAATAAAAAAAAAATGAAAAGGTCATTCTACACCGATGTTATCAATATACTTGCCCCATTTTAAAGTAGTAGTAACAGGAGTAGTAGTGATTTTTTTAACAATGAAAGAAACTAAACTAATTAATAATTGAACAGATTGATACAACAATAACTAAAAACAAAATAATCATACTGTAATGGGAACTAATACATACAAAATGTACCAGTTTGTTTCTATCCTTGAATCACTACCTCCTTTCTGGATATCAGTTATATGTACATACAATTAAGTAATAAAGCAAAACTTTGCACGTTTCTACTGCCGCAGTAGAATATAACCTAATATAGAACGCGGCAAGGTGGTGCGTTGCACCAACTACTACTGGCAAGCTAGGACTAGACATGTGATGTTCAGTCAATTTTGAAGATCCAGATTTTCACTAACCTGTCTATAAAAGACCTGGATCTTTTGGTCCGTTCCATCGATTGGTTGGGTCAATTTCGGCCAGGGAATTTTATATACCTTTTATAGACTAATAAATAAATTAAATTAAAAAAAAAACACAGATCACACAGACAGATCGGTCACAGCGTTCACATGTTTTAGTAATATAACATCGACTCTGCGGTTTGTTTTGGGTTAAACGGGCCTTTAACAATTAAATGATAGTTTATCCACATCTTTGTTTTGAACTTTATTTCCATTATGAATAAATAGCATATAATAAATAAGTGAACGGGCGATATGGTTCAATATCATCGATTGGATCCAAAACTAAACACCTGCGTTGATCTGTCAATCAATCATTTCACATTCGTTTCACTTCGTTCCCGATTGTGTTTAACGAACGAATCATTTCCCACATATGTAGTGACCCATTCGTTCGCACAGATCTTAAGACCCGGGTCTTTTGATTCGATCAATCGCCAATGATACATACCAAAGTAAGACAATGACTTGCGGTATGTAATCTATGCCATACCCGCGACTGTCACCTAAGCGTTGTCCAACCGTGATGGAAACGGTAAACCCATTGACCCATCGACATTACAATGTTATTATGAGTTAAACAAAACATGTTTACGGGGTTGTAAGAAGTTTTATTGACGTCATAATAATCTTTGTGCCATGTTATCGTATCACACAACCCCTGCATTGTCAATAATATTTTTTTAATAATAATGCAATGATAATGTATAATCTATTCGCGTCAATGTTGTTTTGTGCATGTTTCTATTGGGATATTTCATTATCATACAATAGTTTAATACTCAGTCATGGATTTCCAGTTTATGGAAGCTAAAAGTATTATAATTACGTCTTAGTTTCTGGAGTAGATGACGGTGACTTTTACGAACATTCAGTTGCAAAGCTGTGATACATTTTAAAATACCTTTTTTTATTTATCTGTCTAAATAACGTTTATAAATCGACTTCAAAACAGGAAGTATGATCTTTGTTTGTATTTGTTTATGTCTGTAAAACCGTAATCCGTTGTTATTTTTACTCAAACTGTCAAACCTATTATTATTTTTATTACCCGTGGCTAAACTTAGCCCTTTTATAGTTCGTGATTTGTGGTGATGTTTTTTCTACTGTCGTTTTAGATAATTTTTTTTGAAGGTCTATAAGTAATTATTCTTGCTCTAAAAGTGCGTTGAGTTCAGCTGTATATGTAGTGTAGTATGACTTATTTTATAAAATTAATTGGTATTCAACACTAAATGTATGTAATGTATTATGATCGATTTCAGGCGCTAGGGGATGTAAATGTTTATTTGCAGCTCCATATCATTAGCCAAATTTGCATTAGCAGAATTCACGCACCTAACAATAACATTATGGAGAACTCTCTGGTATGCAAGCTTCATCACGTTCTTTTCTTTACTGAAATAAATGACAAATATAATATGATTGGGGATTAGGATTAAAGTCAATGTAAATGACATACGTAATTATAGCTCCTTGATTTCCTTATAAACTGTTTTGCCCCAAGAAGGCAGAGGTCTTAAAAAATATGTCAGCAAAATAACAAACCATGAGATTGAATCACAGTATTTTCCGTTGTTTACTGGATAAAGCTGAGGAAAACCAAATAAGTTGGTCCATTCATTGTAGTGGTAATCATTGTTGCGAACCTTTCCGCTACTAATACGCACAATAGTATCCTTGGCGTCACGACCTTGACCAATCATGGACATAATTAGAAGATTTTGCGAAGTAGTTTGTTGCTATGACAAACATTTTTCTTAAAGTTGACGTCTTTTGACATTTTGGATTTAGAAGCTTGCGGGATCCTTGAGCAGAAACGTTAAAAAGAGTGCTTACTCGAGAATGGCACAGTTAAACTATCGAATGACCCTAGCAATCAAATTTGTCATTTTAATTGTCAAATTATTATGACACAAATTTTTATTCCGTAAGATAAAAACTGCAATCTTCACAACCAGAACATGCGCTCAATTGCGTCCGAGCAGGTTAAAAAAGCTATTAAAGTATTATAGTTAGTTCGTTATAGAATATAATTAGTTACAGTAGTTAACGCTTAAGCTATATATATTTTTCCAAATCTTTCCAAGTGTCCCATGTATGTGAATTGTAATTCTCAGGTTTTGGGTATACGTGAGGTTTAACTTATGTACATTTATGCTATCCACAACATATGTATGTGCTAGTGTATGATGTTTCATTAACGTGCTTATTTTCTCCCAATAAAAAGATATAAAAGGCTTTATGATTATGTAGCAAAAATGTCGAGTTGTTAATTATTACGTAAAAATCACTGTAAGATAATAGTTATGCGAGTACTAGATGAATCACTTAACAACCATTACGTTATAATGACCCTTGAATAACCCATTATTGCAAATCAGCGCACGGCACGCAAATCAATTGATGTGTCATTTGTATTGCTAAGGCTTCAAGATGTCTCTTTAGATATTATTGTTAACGTAATCACAGCCTGATTGCAAAGCTATATGAAAGTATATATTGTATAATATATAGGTAGGTAGGTATTTCTCTGTGCATCGGGCAAGAGGACTACTAGTTAAAATTGGCCGTTTAGTTAAACTTAAAGATGGAGATTTATGATTGATACATACATAGAACTGTAAGTTAATGTTTGTGTTCAGCGAGTATCTCACAATAAATCTGCCGTAAAATTGTGTCGGAACTAAAATTAATGTTAAAAATAAGGTACATAGGTACCAATCGTTTTACTTCAGCTATTAACTAACTGCCCACATAATATTTTATTCCCAAGAAACTGATAAAAAATAATAACATTATTGTATAGAACAATGGAGATGGCTTGCGCTAATGTTTATTAATTACAGATAGAAGGATAATTAATGAACAAATAGGTAACAAATGAACCAACATAAGAGGTAATTGTAACAAAAGATTTTTTTATTATTGTAACCGTAACTGAACAGCATGGTTTTATTGTAAGTAGCGACATCTATGTTTACGAATAAGTAACATTTGTATTGTGAATACTGCCATCTTACGACAAATAACTTATACTAAATCTCTGATTGCATTGCGGTGCTTTCGAATTGATATGATACTTCATGCAACTACCAGAAGATTGCGCTACACAGACAAGTAGTTTGGAAAAAATAAAAGACAACGCTACTAGCGTATTAAAGGACATTCTATTAATTTACACAATAAAATACAATCCAAGGTATTTACTTATTTAGTCAATCATAGATTAAACGTACTATACAGCGTAGAGCAAAAACTTATTTAGAAATCAATTTAATTTTCAAATTATTATTCGACATTTAGTGTCTGTTCAATTTATACATTTATACTTCAAATTGACACAGGTTAGCAAGGAATCTTGAATTGTGATAAAGAAAGAGCGCTGGTTTTATAGAAAGCCATGTGTCTTCTTGACACCACGTGCGTTCTTGACGACCCGGTAACCTGGTTAGTACTGATCTTGCCAATTAAGTAAATGCGTGTTCGTTCATTTTAATTTTTTTTTCTCATTTTCATTTGGTAATTAGCGAAGTGCGAAGCTAAAAACGCATATTGATGAATATTATAAAAAAACGTACATAATCTTTGCAATCGCATCTTAATTCGTTCAGTAAAACTTCAGTTATAAGAATTTTAAAAGAACACAGAACGCAGAAACATGGATACTTATTAAAAACTTATAATATATATCTTTGAAAACGTTGCATTCTTGCCTGGCTGAAAACAGCTTTGTATATGAAGGTACTCGTAGAAGAGTTGTTGCTTTAATTTAATACTAATCACTTACCAAACCTGTGGGCGGCCATTATTTACTGCTCGTGGGTGCTGAAATCAGCCTCGTTTAATGAGACGTGTTATATCAAATTAATCAATTTGTTTTTATCGGCAGCAATTAATTTGATATTGGAAATTGTTAAAGAAATATTTCAAGGGCAAAGTTATTTCTTCGCAAATACATAACATATGATTAACAAAATATTTTATATGTTACTAGCAAACTGCCCTCGCTTCGCTTCAGAAAAACTACGCCTTACGCTTAGAAACACTACCTGCATAGTTTAAGGAATGTGTTATTCTCTTTATAACTCTTTCACTTATGAATGGATTGCTATGAAACTTTAATAGTAAGTGCTAAACTGTATCTGAGATTAGCGCGCACAAAAGCACAAACAGACAAAAATTCTAACGATTATTGTTTTAGATTTTATAAGTTAAGGCCCATAATAAAAGTTACTCTCATATATTCTTGATATACAGAAAGCGATCAGTTAGAATTGTATTATATATCTAGATAAAATAGTTGTTCGACATATCTTATTGAATAAAAAAAATCTTTATCGTAATTGAATAGTTAGACAACTTACATTATTTGTGCAGTACACTTATGTAAGGAACTAACAAAAAACAAACAAAATGAAAATAATGAAGCGACTAGCTTCATGACAGAATTACCAGCTAAAATCTAGCCGGGCAACTGTTGTACAAATTTTGTAGTTTATTATATTCTAAACGCAATAAAAATCAATCAAGTATATAATATATATAACGTCCACAAGTTTTTCCTATTCCCACCATTCGTTTCCAAAACAAACCTCACTAAATCAACTCAGTGAGAATGATTTCAAGTGGCAGTTACAGTTGGGAAGTAATTAAAATGATTGAGATTAAAGTAATAGACCAGTCCAGTTCAAAGTTTGCCGTTCGGCGTCGAGTGGCCTCTCGGCTTGCGACCGCTAATCAAATTAAGCCTGGGATACCACAGATACAAAAACACGGAGTCGGGTTTATTTTAACCGTAACCCGTCTTCGTTTCGCAGCGGAAACGTGATCTTTATGTACGCCTGATACAATTGTTGTATGAATCGTTTTATAGTTTTTTTGTATACCCTACACTTTTAACTTTTCTCGTGAATAATTTTAATAACGTGCAAGTTTAGTTCATTTCAAAGGTGCCAGTTGAAAGACTTTGACATTGTTTCACGACTTTAGCAATAACGATTTGGATCGAGATTTTAAATTGCCGTCAGAAATTTCGCCACAAGTGTTCACCCATTCAATTACCGATCTCGACTGGAGATGATTAATCTGGTTATTTTATTGTCGTTTGTTCGATTTGTTTTCTTTTACTCTTATAATGAAAAAGTAAATTATAAAAAAGCGGTTTCCATCCACTCTGCCCGTCTAACGGATATTGGTCGGGTGGATATGAACGAGTGCGCAAACAAACGCGTTTGCGCGCTTTGACGTCGCGAGTGCTCTGCACTGCAAAAATGTCTGCCGCTTTAATTACTCGAATTAAATGTGTGCTTCTACCTGTTTGCGTGTACTTTTTAATGCTGGAGACGAGGATCGCGCCACATCTCAGTCACAGTTTGATATGCTAACGCAAAACCAAATTGACATTCCAAAATGGAATTGAAACGGAGTAAAATTAGAACAATATACTCGTAGTACAGATTAATAAATAAGCCAGCAGAGTTCGCATGAAACTCGTTGTCTTATATGTAATTTAGGTATTCAATTTTTAATCCAGTTAAGCAAAGATTCGTTTGAAGATCGTCTTTTGTCTATTTTTTATTTATTTATCTAGTAATACGTTTTTTTTTATCCAGGACTAATAGTGTAATAAATAAATTGAAAAGTAAGGTGATTCGTTCGACTGTTTCTTAGAGTGCAGTTTGAAAAATTTGATCTCCATTCGACCAGCGGGTAATGTGGGGCCAGTCCCGACGTCAAAGGTATAGGTATCGTGAAGGTTTTGATAATTAATCTATAATGACTGACCACACCGTAATCTTCTTTGAACTCAATTTTTCGGCCGGGGCAGATTTTTGTCTTCAGTTTGTGAGTGTGACAAAACACCATGTTTTGTCTGTCTATATCCATGCCATCTCTAACATAGGGAATCCTTTTTGGGCACTAAACAAGCATACAAATAAATGGGTAATCATAATTGATTTTTGAAATGACCTTGTGTTTCAATAATAAGGAATTTGAGGTCAACAATGCTTACAGATGAATGTATTTACCATTACAGATGCCCCAAAATGTCAAAGGCCTATCCCAAATAGAATTATAGTTTAGATTAAACTATATTTACAGATCTCTAAGGGCCGCAGTAGTAGACCTTTAACAGTACTTCTATGGGAATCAAAATCTGTTCTAACAGTAAAATTTTAACGAAGCCAAATTTCTTCTTTTTCTTTTAATTTAATGTAGATTGGCTTTATCGATTTTAACAATCTTTCTTTCTTTTTTCTTCTTTCTTGGCCAACAACGCATCAATGATGCCTTTAGTATTACTAATGTCCACGGGAGACGGTGGCCATTTACCATCAAGTGGCTCGTCTGTTCGTTTGTCGGCTATACACATAAAAAATATTGATTAATATTTCTACGTATTACAATCATATTTATTCGACATATTGTGCAATATAATTGTAAGACTTCGATTTTAGGGCCAACCCATTTCCGTTGAACACCTGTTAGCGACAATGAGAGGTCAATAAACGTTCTTAAACAATAAAACAAACACTCGAAACATTCATCGAGGTATTCCCAATATTATCTGACTGAGAGCACAGAATAATAACGGGGTAAATTAATTATTCCGCCCGCTTTTCGAGAGGGCGCAATATCGGTTCACAGAGCGCCATAAGACGGGCCTTAAATTTCCTAAACCCAGCTAAAATGAAATCGTCTCAGAAAAAGGGGTTTGTTTTAATGCCCATCAGAAAATAAATGCTCGAAGACAATAACGTAGGATTCACCGGTAGATATAAATTCGAAATAAATATACACTACGCTTCTGCGTACTAATGCTTCTGGACGCCTTGTAGCTATTGATACTGAATTAGGTACACCGGTGATTCTGTTATTATAAGCGTTAGTTATTTATATATGTTATGTGAATACATAGTAAATAAATTTTTGTATCACTATACACTTGAGCAAATTAAAGTTATACATGTTAAAGATCGAAATTTTTACACAATAAATGCTTACTGTAGGTTTGTGAGTTATATGATGAAGGGAGTTTTACACCTGTCTGGCTAGTAACCATTATCCTTGTAAATATTAACCAGAAATTCTTTAAAACTGTTTCGGTTGCAGAGCTAAAAGGTTTACGTCTGCGCGTTTACGGTTGCAGAGCTGAAAGGTTTACTTCTGCGCGTTTACTTATTCCTCAGTAGGAAATGTGTTGTGACGCCACTGACGGCATGGTAGATGTATGTACATGTGCAGTTGATCACTTGACATTGCAGTGTGACAGACAGATAGACGCACGAGTGATCCTATAGGTTCCTAATATATAGGGATCCCTAAAATTTTTACCGTAATTATAAAAATATGCGTTCTGCAACAAATATATCTGTCGTCTATTATGTTATAATAGAAAAGGAAGATGCGTATAATTTACAAATGAAATCTTTACTAATGCAGAATTATATCTATAAGATTATTTTATATTTAAACCTTTTATTATGAGGAATATGTATACTAATAATAAAATTCTAACTCATCGCTTTCTTTAAATGAACGATATATGAGAAAAAACATTATCACGGCCCTTTCTTAACGCAATAAAATCCAAAACAATAGTTGTTAGAATTTTTTTCTGCTTATCTGTGCGTTTGTTACCGCTAATCTCAGAAACGGCATAACCGATTTCGTTCTGGTTTTCACTAATGTATGGCAGTAGGCGTCACTTAATACTTAAAGTTCGTTTCATTGCAATCCGTCCATAAATAAGAAAGTTATAAATAATATTTTCATTTGTAATTCATAGAACGAGAAACACCCAGAAAAATGCAGATGCTATTTCTAAGCGTAAGGTAGTTTTTCCGAAGCGTAACGAGGGTATTTTCTAGTTAATTAATAAATGAGTGCAAAATACGCGACAGAAATTTAAAATAACAAAACACAACGGTGTTTGTCCATGAAACAATAGACACATAAACGTGAAGAAAATTATGCAGTGTTTTTAATAATTTCCGTTTTTTTTTTTACAATTTATCAATATCTCTAACTTAACTATTAAGTAATTTCCTTCCTACGCGCTTAATCAATATCACTTTATCGGGTTATTTTTATCGTACTTTTAGACATAGGTACAATACAGTATTTTACAATGGTTTTTGTCTTCCTTCATGTAATTGTATTGTAATCATAAAAAAAAAATAAAGTTCGCATTAAAAGTAGACAAAATATTGAGATCTTGCCGCGTAGATCCGCGAAGCGCGTCAGCCTGATAGCGTTCAAATTCCTAAATAATTTTGCACATTTTTATTTATTAAATATTAAATATATTTATATAAAATTACATGTTTATAATCCTTCTGATTGAAGAGCCATAAATAATTTGCTAGCTTCATCTTTAATGCTCATTGAATAAGAAATAAGACGAAGAAGTTAGCGATCGATAAAGCTGCTGATAAATGCTGAAACATCAGCATGCATCAGAATGCATGCACTCATACCTTTAATATTTTAGACTTTTTACTGAATTCAAATTGAACAAGCAATCTCATTACGTCTCATTCCACTCGTGGAGTTGTCTTCTTCGACGTACACAATAATAGATCGTTTTCTCTGCATTGCAGCAGAGGAAGCCTAGAGCCGTCGGTCTCTCGCGCGGGAGACTCAATTTCGAATCCTGCATGCACCACCACCTTATTCTTGTCTCTCCAACAACGTTCCACAATTTAGATATTTTAACACAATACTCGAAAATAATAATAGGATAATCAATTAAGATAACCTGTAAATTATAGAAAACTATAGTAATATTATGGTACACACTTATTTACATGGAAAGAAATAAATTGAATGTACAAACACATCCTACAGATTTATTATAGTAGTAGTATAGATTCAGAACGCTATGTAGGTCATTGGCAAGGGGATAACTAGTGGGAATCCGAGATGTATTACTTTAAATATAGTTGTCTCTTACACTTTGATACCTTAGGACTCCATACAATGAGAAGGGTGAACCTCATAGCCCACCACATGGCGGGACAGGGTCTTGACAGGAGTCACAACTATGAGAATTATGGAAAATTCTCAGGTGTGGTTACCAATGCAATGCACTTATGCTATGTCTCCGTTACCAAAGCAAGCGTCGGCCAGTAACGAAATTTTTAAACACCTGAACGTAGATGAACGTTTAAATTCCATGGCATTAATTTAGTTTTTATCTAGTATACCTACCGGCTAACTTGTGCTAATTTGTAAAAACAATTGGTAAAAAGACTTGCAAATTAACGTGTTTTTATTGAACTAGCATACAAAGCGTCGGGACACCCTATGTGTGTATATGTCTGCCTATTGCTGGACATTGTTCGCTGCCGGCGAACAAGAAAACGATAAAAATTTTAACCTCCTGTAACACGTCTATCACAAATATATACTTCAGTGTCGAATCGAACTCGGGAACAGTCGTTAGACAAACATCGTTGTAATCATCTCCAAAACTGACGAACCGCTGGGATTCGATCCCCCCTAACAATGTGAGGGATAAAAACTACTAAAGTAAGGGATAAAAACTACTAAACTAAGGGATAAAAACTACTAAACTGGCAAAATGGGGATTAGCAGCCTACACCTTCCTCAAAGTTAAAGAGAATTCTTTTAAATTTCCTTATGAGGTCTTCCTTCACCGAAGGAAGTGATAATGAATTTCTAATACGCATATGTAACATTCAAATTTCAGTGTTTCCAACATGCATTCAACATATAAGTTCCAAGTAGGCTGTCACGTAACACTTGACAGATATGGTAACGGTGTCCTTATTGATAAGACACAAGTTCGTCCAGACATGGACACAGCGACCTGATTGATAGGACACAGGTTCTTCAACATTCTAATTATTTAACATTGTTTAATTTTTTTTAACATTTCTTTCTCTATGTTTTTTTATTGTAGATTACTAACCGACCGAATATAAAAGTTGCTTTCTCAAAACCATAAGTGGAATTAGTGAGCCGTAAATTTAAATTGGAAAGAATACCAATCTCTTGCCGCGACGAAACACTGTTGACATAGCTAAGTAATCGTGCGACGCCCACGACGCCTTGCTTCATTTGCATTTCTGTTAATCTTTGTTATGAATAAAGAAAAATTTCGTGGCGATGTTTTAAGCGTTCAAGGCTTCAGGCGCCGCTCGGTCTAATGAAGACCGGCGGTGGGATTACCGCCCACCCTGCGCACTTTCGCGACATTACACTTTTAATTTGAACGAATCTTATTATTTTCTTTTGTTGATTTAAGCCCTCGTACCGGGAGACGGGTCGAGACGTGACCTGCAGTGGAAAAATGCGATTGCCATCTAAAGCCAACCGTTTAAATGAACGAGATTGGAGCTTAAAAAGTATAATGGACGAGGGGGGACGCGGGCGGCGATCCCGGGGGCGCAAGATGGCCGATTTGCGATTGAGATGAGACGCCCCCCGCCCGCTGAGATCAAGGAATATAATTAAGTCTTCCATACTAGCTATCTACTAAAATTATTTTATATCTTGTATTAATTTGTGACATAGACGTAGGGTAAGTTTAAGTCCCAAGCTGTTAGCTACTAAGACTATCACTATATTTCCTAACTCTTTTCTGACAAGCAAGTCTTATGTTTCAATTTGAAAAGTGTTGGAACCGATTTTCTACCGTCTTTGAACTATCATGTAGTTATCGACCCCATAGCCCAGTTGGTAGTGACCCTACCTGCCGACCGAGGGGTCCTAAGTTCGATCCCGGCCGGGGCAGACATTTATGTGACAGATAAATGTTTGTTCTCTGGTCATAGGTGTTTGTCATGCCATATTTGTATATGTCCATGCTACTCGCAACACAGGGAATTCTAGCGCGGGGGTGTAAGTGTGTAAACGTTTAGTTATTTATTTATCCTATATATTTTATATTTTAAACCTATTCCAAAAAAATGTCACCATTCTTGTAGATGAACGACGTACTTCCTACGGCTTCCTCTGTTTACTTTCGTATAATTTTTAAGTATTAAGCAAAGTATTGGGTAGGTTAATTAAAATTTTATGTTATCTACTAAATAGTAAAAATATGATACACGTGTCTACTTAGAGCTAAAAAAAAACTATTTATTTCGTTAATTTGTGTTACGCAGCGACGGACAAACATTAAGTCACTTTATTGCTAGATACTATTTGTGGATATATAGACAGAATATTTCAGATATATTTACATATTTATTTCGCTAGAAACACGAATTCGGTTGCGTACGTAACACATTTGACACTATCGTCTGTTCTTTTACAACGTTTTTTTAGTAGCGTAGCAAAATAAATAACATTTAACACGCACATGCAATAGAAACGGACGGAATATTACTTCCAGTATAAGATTTACGTTTCTTTGTAGCCATACGAGTATGTATTAACGAGCTTGATTTTATATGAAAGTTTGAGAGCATCTCCACTCAATTTTCTTCTTGTAATAGTCGGCTAACGACCCGACTGGCGACTTAATTATAAATGATCGACACAAACTTGGCCAGGAACCATTAAAATAACACCGTCGGGATTACGCAAAGTGATAAAGAGGACCGGTCCTTTGGTCAGTTAGGTCCATCAAGAGCGTAGTAGTTAGCTAGGATCCGAGGACGATAGAAGCTCTTCACACCCAAAACAAATTTGCAAAGCAAAACTTGAAGTTTAGATTTGTCTCCTTTGATAAGAAAGCTATAAAATACTAAGTGACTGACGAGCAGTTGAAGGTTCCTACATTGTATTTTGTTAGCGATTACTAATGACGGATGCTGTCTGCCCGTGTCGGAAACATCACCAGCAAGTTGTAGCAAAATTTCATGTATACGTATTCTCAGACGGCATACGAAGTTTCGACACTCTGGTTGGGCACTAACCGCGTCACTAATCTACATAAAGGCTGCGTGGTGAATTATTCTCCAGGGCACCTCAATTACGAGGAGAGACGCTGCATTGGATCGTTGATTGATTGAACACAAATTATTTGTACTCATCTTTGTGACGCGCGGTCAAACGAAGTGCACTTGCTAAGTTGCGGAATTGACTACAACGTCATATATACCTACTTAAATGTGTCGTGTATACTAAAATTATAAAGAGAGAGTGCCAAATTTGGGAGTTTGTTTGCGAAATGTAATGTCTGTAACTGCGGCACCTATTTGAAAAACCATTTGAAAGATACGTTGTTCCACATCCACATATGCCATATACCATGTAAAATTATATTTTGTTTAACCCTTAAAAAATCGAGGAAAGTCGAGTTTTATAGAAAATGTGGATCGTGAAACAATGATATGTTTACCAAGATCAGTAGTCATTGTAAAACAATAATACCCAGTAAATCCTGGTTAAGTAAAAGGTTCCGTTTACCTATGGAAATACAGTACAATATCTATATATTTTTCTGTGAGCGTTTTGAAATCTACCGCTGGACAAAACCACTTCTAATCGGTGCTGCTCTCTAGTACTGGGCTTTAAATCCTTTTGTTTTCTTAAGGTCAACGTTCCACCATGTAGGGAGACCCATTTCGAACGAAGTGGCCAATAACTCACGATATCGAAATCACTATGTGCACTGGACAGCTGCCGTGTCCCAAAATGAGAATTTATTTGTTTTTGGTATATGCTACCGATTAGGTCGCTAAAATCTTTTTCGTGGAGAATATATATAAAAAATTTTAACCGGATATACGAATCCCAAAATAAATATAAATATATAATATAGAATAGGCTTATTTATTTAGTAATATTTAATTATTTTTTATTTAATTTATTGAATTATTATTTTTTATATTGACTGCTTCAAAAAGAAAAATGTTCTATTTAGGTTTTATGTACATATGTCCTCATAGCGATAATTATTGATTTAGTGAATGAAATGTAGATTAAGTTAATAGATGTCTGTTATTATAACTTTAATATTAAAGATCCACGCTTTCATCTACACCGACTATACTTTAGTTATTCACGACCACATGAACAGGTCCATAACACAAGTTATGAAAGTGCCTGGAATGCGGTGATCATTTTCTACACAGTTACTATGGGTTATCAACCGTATCGACTATTGTTATTATTATCGGTTTCAAAAAATGTAAAAGCTAAAATCTCTTATATTACAAGTAAATGTTTAGTTACAACTAAATGTTTAGTTCGACTCAATTATCTATGGACAGTAAATTCATGAATAACATAGCTACCTTCATCTACCAAGGAAGCTTTACTCAAACACTCGATTTATACCAAAACGTTGTAACTGAATATTTTAAGTTGCAATTTAATTATATGGTGGTAAGGTTCGATATTGTTTAGCAAAAGTTTGCAGACAAGGCAGCCAGGCTAAAGGCTAGCAAAGAGAGATCGCCGACACCCCGATGACAAACTTGATCTGGTCACGTAATGAAAAATGACAAAACCAGTCCCTATCTTGCCGAGACTATGTACCGCTTTAGAAATGAATATTTTCCATGTAAAATTGAGTTCTTATATACCGTGTTTAGTATAATGTAAATAAATTAGACAGATTTGTAGGAAGGAAGTTAATCTTTTTAAAGCCATACTGGAACTTTTGGGATTTAGGAAACTAAACAAAATGATAAGGTTTTGTTATCCTTCCGGGATTATGTTACCATGATTATGTGTAATCCATTCAATGTAAAGTCAAAATAAATCCCAAATAGTACAGTCTTATTTGAAGTCGAAGTGGAATATGAAGAAATAAATGACGGGCGTTTCCCGCGAACAGCAATTTTTGGGTCACATAGACATGCGGTGTACCACGACTTGCAGGATGTTAGTAGTGCGATATGGATGGATAGAAATATGTGTAATAACACAATAGTTGTAAAACTCATACACGAAATAATTCCTGAAATTCAGCAATCAAGTGGAACTTTCTCGGAACGTTCTCGGTTTTCCAGCTCACTGAAATGACCACAGCTCATCTGTCAAAGCGTTTGATAAGCAAAGACAAAAGTAAGCGAAATAAAGCTCCTTTGAACAGTCACAGAACAGAATAAGGAAAAGTTGAGGAGTTCGAAGGGGTACGACCGCAACCCCACTTTGGGGGTCCAAAAAATATCGCATAAACGAGTCGAAGGGTCGGCTCTTCAGCCGCGAAATTTCTGCCATACTTCCAAACCTATAATCCCTCATAATCACCTTTACAAAGCAAAGATTAAAAACGATTCTTGCCTCCTCCTCGCCTCCACCTCGCTTTTATATGCGAGACAGCGAAAAGTAAGATTAAATCATTATTTTTCTTAAGCTCCTCTCGTTTTTTCTCCGCTCTAGTGGAAGTTTTTTTACTTGGACTTTTGATGCGGACGATCAAAGACTTGTGTTCAAATTTACATAACATTCTTAAATAAATTGCGGGGAGACTAGGGTGGCGCAATTTAACACGAATCGCCAAGTGTTCTGTATAAACTTATTAATGCTACTGAGACTGATGCTTAATGTACCTACCTTATTAATTTATTCGTAGAATTATTGTAATGTCTCTTTGTTTTCAGCAAAGCTACTTCAAACGATTCTTAAAAGGTAGAAATTTCTATCATTATTTTCAAAGGATCTCAAGATATTGAGTTTAACGTTTATTTTAATTATCACCGAGCGTTTGTTACGCTGATAAAGAACAGTCATCTTACAATTAAATAAAAAGTGTCCCGTCTATACAGTAATTAAAATTTTAACTTGCCTGAGAGACTTGAAGACATTGCTTTCGTAAATGCCTAGATAATGACGTACTTAGCGTTTTAATTAACGATTTCTACACTGACCTCTGTATATTTTGTCGTACTGTTTCTTGCTGTGTTTTTGATATATATTTGTAATTAAAGTTATAGTAAGAATTTAAAATCGAAACATAATCTAATCCTATCAGTTATAATCAACAACACATCAGTTTTTCAGTTTCAGTCATCCTTCAATTTACATAAACCGTCAATGTTAGGAAACTGTCTACCTTAATAATTTGATCTTATTTATTAAATTATTTATGTATGACTTTGTTGCAAATCGATGCCTAAAAAAAGTTTGAGGCCAACTGCGTAATTGTAGTTATTTTTGAATTCATATCTAATATATATTGATTGCAACGATGGCAGGATGGATGTTCCTATCGCGATTCATTCCGTCCTTTGGTCCGAGAGAGGAACAAGGGATCGTAAAACTTGGAAAGTCAAATGTTACAAACTGCTCTTGAAGGCTTTTCATATGAAATGTATGGCTGCCTAGGAGGTTTTAGTGGATAAGAATCCCGTATAACCAGATACCTCCCAGCGGAGTCGGATATCTTTCGAAGAATTCCCCTGACACCAAAAGCGACGTATGCTTTTATATTTTATGATTTATACTGACTATAAGGTATTAATTTTATCAGTCCCATGTTTGATAATTTAACATCTTTTGCATATACCTATATAACGAATTTTTAAACTATTATCGAAGCAGAGAAAGAGCTTTGAGGAAAAAATTCGTAGCGAAATATGTAAATGCATGTTAATTAAAAACACATTTCTTACTTTCTTCTGAATATAAAAGTTCTAAGGTATTTTCAAAGGTTTTTAAAAACTGTGTATTGTTGATTTTTTCAGTGCTTCGAATTATCTTACAGTAAGCAGCCACTAACTATCAAGCAAGCACTAATCATCTATTAATTCGTCCACTATTCAGACGTTAAAAACCGGTTGTTTCATGTTACAAAATTTGCTTTAAAAATGAATAATAGGATATTCTAAATCGTTCTCTAAACATAAATTACAGAACATATAAAGATTATATATAAGTACAGTGTATATCAATATTACTCTTAAATACTAAGCTATACGCTTCTAAAGATATACTTACTGTAATAGCGTCATATTTCACAGAGGCTTTGTTACCTTCGCTTAAAACAATCAAACAGATACTTGCTCGGGCAACGCAAACAGAAGCAAGGTTTAACTAAATACCAACTTCGGTTCAAGTTTAGGATACTGCTAAGATAATTTACTAGTACACTTTACAGACGACCAACTGTCGCAGTACTCCAGTACTTTATTCCAGTATTATGTTGGGTCGAATCACTTTTGGAGGAAATAATTAATTTTGGAACTGAACTTTTTTACTTGTTGTATGCATGTTTGATAATGTAATATCTGTCAAACTCAAAACTTATTATAAAAATACGATTTGTCAAAATTTAATACGTCTTATATTTTTTGAGTTAAATGTTGTCACAAGCGATTCTTAGTGCCTAATTTCATAAGTGCTTCCGTCCTCTAGAGGAGTCTGTCTCGGTTTTTAGCGTTAGATAACAATAGTTAAGCCTAGTTCTCGTTTTACAAATGATTCTGCCACCAATACGTAAAATTGCAGCGTTTGTACTTTATATAGTTTTGATATCTTAGATACCCACATATACTCGTAAGTTAGGTTTAACGTTCCCGTGAAATATTGCTCTGTTCTTAGTAACTCACTGGGTCCAGCTTAAGTTTATGTTAAATTGTAAACGTTAACGTATGTTATGTCTGCCATTCTGTATTAGCGAGTTCGGGTGAGTTTGAAATTATATCTCTTTGATTACTGTTGGATTCCTGTTTGAAGGATGTTCTTATTATTACAATATAGCTATGCTGTATTTATTTATTTTGTTGGAAGCTTGGTATAACAGAGTTACAATAGATAAAGTGATAATTCAGTAACTAAATAGCTAAGAATTTGAATGTTAATACTAAACGTATCCACTACCGATTGTACGTTGTTATCTTAGCCCTTCAAAGGCAGACAGATGCAGGTAAAACCAACGATTGTCTAACTGCCTCTGGCTATTGAGACTGCCGTACCATTGATAAATGCTCGGCCGATGCCAATTGTTGATAATTCAGCCACTTCAGGCGTCGTTTCAGGGCCCGTTTCCTGCGTCGAGTTTATGAATGGACTACACTCAGATAATCCGCTTTTATGGCAAAGGTTTTTTGAGATACAGTTCATAGTTACGATACACTAGGGTATTATCGCACTTGGGGCTGAGTTTAATTTTGGACATATTTAATTAATTTCGTAAGTTATGTATGTATGTATCAGAAATTATTATAACTTGTTCCCGTGAAGATAAACGTTGTGAGGATTCCTGTATACCGGAGTGTTCACTTTAGTTCTAAAGACTAATGATTTATAATGTGTGTTATGATACCTGTGATCGAATATTAAACAGGCCATTCAATATATGGAGTAATACGAGATATTTTGCCATTAACGATCAGCACACATTACTTAATGATGATGATCGCAGACTTGTGAATATTTGCTGGTCTGTAAAAAAATTAAGTAAATCTAATATATTTTAAAACTATACGTAGTCTAAAATTAAGATATTAATAATAGTATAATAATATTTAACAATATTCTGTGAGGGTATTCAGCCTCAAGCAACAAGCTCCAAACTGAGTTTGACGCAATTTTCATTAATTTAAAAGTAAAAATAAAAGTTTGGATTACTTGTATACTCTGTATGTTTATACTCGTTTACTATATATGCTGTATATCAAGGATGTAAATTAACTTTAAAACAGAGTTACAAAAGCTTTATTTATAGTTTGATTCCACTATATCTGTACAAGGATCACATTATTCTTGTAGATGCAGTGGCTGATAAAATCAGATTATAAA
>PDGT01000063.1:1173328-1201345 GCA_003671415.1 Megathymus violae | reverse complement strand
AAGTTCGGTCGTCAACAAAGCAAGGCACGCTTATTAATTTGCGCGGAGGACACGCCACAATAATAAAATGGCAGCACTGCTCCGTACAAGTTGGTTACATAGTCTCCGCGGCGTTTTAATTTACGAAGTTACATAGAACCGTCGATTGCCAATAAGTAAACACGGGTAGCAAAGTCGCAGTATTTAACTTAATTTTTGAGCCAGCCGGGGGTTAATTGACAGAAGCGTAGCGGAATGTCATCACAAAAGAAGCACTTACACGAATGACGAAGCCGGTACTCGGCCAGCTCAAAATAAACTTATCTTCGTCGGGCAAGGGTTAAAATGATTTGAAAGGAACGGTAGCAGTTAATTGTCAGGTGGGCGCCACGAGGGTTGATGTGGTGATCGAATCAAGCGCCATTGTACATCTAATAAGGTTACTTATTGAGTTTTCTGGCGCAGGAAACCGGTGGCGTTCTGTTGTGATACTTGCGTTGCGGAAGCGTGGTTTTGCAGATCGATGTTTCAGTTTTTAAGTAAACTTTCTTCACTTACCTTTATTTATTTAAATGTAGAAGTGATTATATTATGTTTCTGACTGATTTCAGGGCCGGGATTACTGTTTTTGAAGGTATGAATGAATGAATGAAATAATATTTTTCGAAGTTGGTTTTTACAAATACTTTTCAAGCGTCAAACTACACCATCGTTTTAACAAAACCCTACCGTGACTGGTCCCGGAAGAAGAATCGGCAAGAAACTCCTGAGGGGTTTTTTTACTGCTCACAGTTACAAAACGCAGTTATTGTTATAATCTGGCTTAATATTTAACTAAATAAAAATATTCTTCTTCGTACCGATGACGGTTTAGTGCTTCAATTGATAAATAAGGACGTGTAAAGGGCTTGATCCAACGTTAAATATAAGCCCACTTCACTTGCTCGTGCTGCATACTGCAAAGAAACTGCTCCTCAGAGCATCAATAGTACCAGGTTCTTCTTCTTTGTAGATGCTGTTAGATGTTCTTTGAAGATGCTGTTAGATTAGATGCTGTACCCGAGTACGGTAATAACATTACCAGTCGTATTAGTTATCACCCTTTTAAAATAACCGTGTCATGTTTCTAACAAGTTTCGTCGTGAAGAGTACAAAGATTTATACAAATTTATAACAAAGGATTTTTGGTGTGAATACTGTCTTAAATATCATGTATCAACAAAAAGGAGGTATTTATTTACCTATTGTTGATTCAAGTGAATTTAATGACATATAAATTATTAATGATCACTCGCGGTGTAATAGACAAATTGGATATCCTAAATAATTGGCTCGTTGGTCTAGTGGTATGATTCTCGCTTTGGGTGTGAGAGGCCCCAGGTTCAAATCCCGGACGAGCCCTCTTTTGTTTCTAATTAATACAATATAAAATACAGCGCAAGGTTGTACGAAATACCGTGCTATATTCAAATATCACTTTCTATACAGGGTTCTAAATGGCGCGCTTTCGTCTACGATATAAGAGGGCGTCAAATAATAACGCTCTGTTGGTTTTTGGTTCAATACAAATGTAATTTTGAATTCATTGAAAATATTGTTTTTAAAAATTAACCTCGGAAGGAAAAAAAGGTCGATAATAACGAATAAAGGCAGTACAAGAAAATTATTAGATAGAAAAGAAAATTTCATATTAATGAAGAATTCCGTTAAAACCATCAAGTCGAGTCAATCTTACTTTGTCATTGTTTACTCAGGACAAACGGTTACATATGTATAAACGTCGTTTGTCACACTGAAAGATTTGAAGCAGTCTACTAACAATCATGCTAAGGTGATTGGAACTCAACAAATTGTCCAAATCGAATGGCGATTTTAATATAGTGTGCAATAAGAGAGAGCTCGTCCGGGACTGGAACCCGGGGCCTCTCATACCCAAAGCGAGAATCATACCACTAGACCAATGAGCCAATTGATTTTTTACGGGTGAATTAACATACATATTTGTTATCTTTACATTTTTATAATATTCATAAAAAGCAAAAGAGGGCTCGTCCGGGATTTGAACCCGGGGCCTCTCACACCCAAAGCGAGAATCATACCACTAGACCAACGAGCCGGTTATCTGTTGATCAGTTATAACAATTATATTGGAACGGATTTAAATGCTAATATCACCTGAACTAACAAGGTGACGTAAGGAGTCATTCCTATAAAACTTATCGTGTTCTGTAACAACATCAAGTCTGAGGCTTTCTTAAATCTATATTTATGAAACGTGAGTTAGGATTAGAAATAAAATTCGTTTAGCTGATTTTCCTCGAGAGTTCAATGATGTCTGATTAAGAAGAAAATGCATTTGTAGGTAACGCAAATCTACTATTATTTAGGTATTTACAAAAAAAAAAGTAAAAATATTTTCCTTAAATACGTAGTTGAATTTTTAATTTAGTATTATTTTTTATTTGATTTGTGTCAAATTTTTTGGGTGTAAGGAATCTATTCATCCTTATGCTCAAACCAACTTCCACAGCTCTTGGTACACTCTGTTGAATAACGGATGAGGCTATGGCGAACTTATCACTAGGCTGGATATTGGTCTTCTGATATGCTATTCGTTTTAGATTTGAGAGGTCCCTAGTTCAATTTCCAAGTGAGCCCTCATTAGTTACAATTAAATTGACGCTACATTAAGTGGTTCATTAAATCCTTATTCAAATATTACAATTTATTGTTAATAAAAACCGTAAAAGAAAGTAACAGATAATTATGCTAAATTCCCAAAAATAATGTTATAGGGCTGCGTCTCAGAATTAACATAATAAATCTGTTCAAGACCATCAATCAGTAGGAGATGAGGTCTTTCAAAGGTTTCTTAAGCTCTCGCTTTCATCTGGACTCTCCTCAGGAGACAGGACAATAATAATTGTCACAAGAGTCCAGATTTGATATATATTTTTGCTTACTTTCAAATTAAAATTTTCATTTGTCAATGTCTCCTGTGGCTGTATTAGATATCAAATAAAATAACTATTGTTTGTTGATTATTTTCTTGGTATAAAACACCAAACGACATTAAATAGCCACTATAGGGCGTTTACATTTATTTTCATTAAATTTATTTATGTATTTTCGTAAAATAGGCACTCATTGTATGTCACTTATATATCGTTAGCCTCAAGGTGTGATCTAGGCCATCTTATTTGTAGATGTTATGGCCATTCAATGTTTAAACTTAAACGCAAAATTCTGTGATGAGGTGAAAACACCAAAAAGGGTTTGTCTAGTATTAGAGTTTAAGATTTTTTACATTCAAAGCGCTCAATAATATCACTAGAATAACTAACAAATTGATAAATGAAAAGTATCATGCATAGAAACAAAAGAGGGCTCGTCCGGGATTTGAACCCGGGGCCTCTCACACCCAAAGCGAGAATCATACCACTAGACCAACGAGCCAAGTATTTTATAACTGGTGAATTAACATACATATTTGTCACCTTTGTATTTCCACGATATTCATCACAAGCAAAATAGGGCTCGTCCGGGATTTGAACCCGGGGCCTCTCACACCCAAAGCGAGAATCATACCACTAGACCAACGAGCCAATTGTTTTATAACTGGTGAATTAACATACATATTTGTCACCTTTATATTTCCACGATATTCATCAGAAGCAAAATAGGGCTCGTCCGGGATTTGAACCCGGAGCCTCTCACACCCAAAGCGAGAATCATACCACTAGACCAACGAGCCAATTGTTTTATAACTGGTGAATTAACATACATATTTGTCATCTTTATATTTCCACGATATTCAGTAGAAGCAAAATAGGGCTCGTCCAGGATTTGAACCCGGGACCTCTCACATCCAAAGCAAGAATCACACCGCTAGACCAACGAGCCAATTGATTTATAACTGGTGAATTAACATACTTATTTTTCATCTTTATATTACTTTAATATTCATAAAAGCAAAATAGGGCTCGTCCGGGATTTGAACCCGGGGCCTCTCACACCCAAAGCGAGAATCATACCACTAGACCAACGAGCCAATTGTTTTATAACTGGTGAATTAACATACATATTTGTCACCTTTATATTTCCACGATATTCATCAGAAGCAAAATAGGGCTCGTCCGGGATTTGAACCCGGGGCCTCTCACACCCAAAGCGAGAATCATACCACTAGACCAACGAGCCAATTGATTTATAACTGGTGAATTAACATACCTATTTGTCATCTTTATATTTCCATGTTATTCATAAGAAGCAAAATAGGGCTCGTCCGGGATTTGAACCCGGGGCCTCTCACACCCAAAGCGAGAATCATACCACTAGACCAACGAGCCAATTGATTTATAACTGGTGAATTAACATACTTATTTGTCATCTTTATATTTCCATGTTATTCATAAGAAGCAAAATAGGGCTCGTCCGGGATTTGAACCCGGGGCCTCTCACACCCAAAGCGAGAATCATACCACTAGACCAACGAGCCGGTTACTAAAATAATCAAATGATTGAATCACAATGTGAGTGATTAAATTTTAATGTGTAATGTTAACTTTACTTGAACTAACAGTATTAAGTTACATAATTTTAGGATATACTATACTACCTATACCGATATACCTATACTAATGTAACAAATCTGAAGAGTTTGTTTACTTGTTTGAACGCGCTAATTTGTGGAGCTACAAGTAAGATTTGAATTTTTGTTTCTTTGTTTATGATAGCCACATTCGCGAAGAAGAGTACAGGCAAACTAGCATCGCGCTAAAAATCTTGATAAGCCTTCAAAATAGATTTTTGTAAAATAATTCGGAAGAAAAAGAGTTATCGGAAATTATACGTAAGTACCATGTACTACAAAGATATTGATTTTTGGTAGATCGAAAATAAGTACGTGACTCTATATAACTATTTCTTATAAATAAGCCACATTATGACATTTTGGGTCAAATAATTTCTTATTTTATTACGAAATCTGAGACCACCAAATTTATGTAACGTAAGTAAACTTCAAAAAAATGTTTCGAAGCAATGTCATAGTGCTTTAGTTGTAACTCTATCAGCATTAGGGCAACTGGAACTGATACCTCGAATTCCGATACATAGATTTATTTACTTTTCAGTTTTAAAAGGATACATTTTCCTGTGAACGTATAATTTGTGGTCACAACAAATAAAGCACAGGGACAGTTATTCAAGTGTGTCGGAATAGATTTAAGGGAATGGTGGCCTCATGGCCAATTGTTTGTTACCTTGTCTAGTTTGGGGTGCGGCCAAAAACTATAAAACTATGTGATAATACAGCCATAGTGTTATAAAACTAGTGATTTCTTTAAGTTATACTCAGGCGAAACCGTGGGGTGTTGCTAGTTTATTATATTTCACCTACATCTAATATGTGTCTCAACAACTATGTGTTTTGTACTCAATTGAGAAAGTATCACTATATCTGCTTATTATACTAAGAAGTAAGTTTGTTCACTAAAACCGCTTTCGACTAGGGATAGTTTTTATATTTTTTTTATAATAATAGGCGACAAACGAGCAGACGAGTCACACCTGATGGTAAGTGGTCACTTTCGCCCATGGACATCAACAAGATCAAAGGTGACACTGATGCGTTGTTTGTTACTAATTAAGAGTTCAGTGCCGGCATTTGGCATAGCCAAATACATTGACTGACCTCTGGTTCTAATTCGGGCGTGGTGAACCCAAGGTACACCTCACTCGGATATCAATTTGATACTTCCATTCCAATAGAAAAGATCTCCATTTAATATTAGTCCAGACGAGACTCCAGGTTAGTATTTACGATTTTGTCTGCGATATATTTCACTGTAGATATATGATTTGATTAATAATAAAATAAATTCAGTAACGAACCTCAAGTTTACATGGGAAAATATCATCAATAGAATTGATCTAAAATTATAACCACAACAGTACGAACTGAATACCCTTTACGCCTTAAAATTTTCCAATTGGGGTAGAGCGGACCTCATTTATGTAATTTTATTTCCGCCATTCCTTAGCTCTCAGTGCTGGGATCTTACTCGTATTTCATTAGCCGACTGCGACTCGACCGCGCCAGCCAAATGGCTAAATAGCTGGGAAGCTAACGGAGGCGTAAGGATGGTGTTTAGTTACTGCGTATTAGCGATTTCACTTATAAACTCAAAGCTAACTATTAAGTCTTTCGAAATGATTAGTGTTTATTGGTCGAAATTCGACCGTAACGATGAAAAAATTTTTTTTTGTTAAAAAATTATTTATAACTTTAAAGTTCGTCTATGGCTATGAAACAAGAAAGAAAGTCATCCCCTGTTTTTATACGTTATTAAGTGACGTTGCTTATGAATGTAGTAAAATTTTGTTTTAAAATAATACTTACTTATCGAAGCAATACGATTTTGTAAATGAAACTCAAAATGATTAATTGATAAATGAATTTATTTTATTAGGAACTGGCAGGAAATTTACGATAACTTAGTGTTCACATAGTTGTGTAAATTAAAAATCGTTAATAGCAGACGATAAGAAAATAATAATTATAATGATTTTGCATTGCTATGATATATAACCATTAACCATATTGATTTTGGGTATTTATTCATATTCTGAACATTGTTCGGAATTGAGTTCCATTGCTTCGATATAAATTATTAAAGTAACACTTGATCAAACATTGAATACTGTACAAGTGAAAAATGTGATCGAAAGAAATCTAATAATTATATAAAAACTAAGTTTATGAACCATATATGTACTATGCACGAAGTATTATAAAATTTACAACCGGCTCGTTGGTCTAGTGGTATGATTCTCGCTTTGGGTGTGAGAGGCCCCGGGTTCAAATCCCGGACGAGCCCTATTTTGCTTTTATGTAAATATCATAGTAATATAAAGATGATAAATATGTACGTTAATTCACCCATTATAAAACAATTGGCTCGTTGGTCTAGTGGTATGATTTTCGCTTTCTTTCGATATCTTATTCAACAAAAATAGCATTTGACGTATAAGGAGTGTTCATCCTGTTCTGTTGGTCAATTGGCATGTACCCACTATGCTCCTAGAATTTCTTTGCTAAACTTATAACTTTTATGCATCTTCTTGAATCCATCATGAAATTTTTGTAACGTATTCACGTTACAACGTCAGAAGGTTATCAAACTATTCACGGTCTCTTCATTTATCTTGGTATTAAAGTTCTTTTTAGTCATTTGAAGGCTATTAAAAAATATAAACGTTTCAAAAGTATGTTCCAATTTTAATATCTGATTAATTAATTGATTAAGTGTTTAATAGTTGTGTTATTGGGTATAGAGTAATTTCACTCAGAAAATTGTCTAAATGCTCATACAAAAAATTGGCAACAAATTACAAATTGAGTTTTCTCTTCACCGCGATGGACTGGTGTGGACGAGGGCGGGGGTTAGTAGGCAAAATCGTTGTTAACAGTTCTCAGGACCTCGAAAGCCTTTACAAACTTAAAAATTGTCATCTAACTACGTACATCAAAAGCTCTGAAGTATCTAAGTGTTCTTAAAATTCCCGCCACTAAAAAGTTAATTATCCACTTGAGGCTATCACGGATATTGCTATAAGTTTTATTTTTATTGTAGCGTATTAGGACCTTGGTACAATTGGCCTGAGAAAGGCTAACATTTTAATTTCACTATGAATCAAGTTGTTTCACACGATGCAGTGCCCACAAATAAGGAACACCATTTCTGTCTTTACTCTATTAATAATAAAATTTGTAATGGGGTGATTCTGTAAATACAAGTTTAGTTTGGAAATTTTAATTTTTTTTTTTATCTACATTAAAATTGGCATTGTTATCAGAGGTCAAAACATATCTTTTAGGATATTTTGTCAGTTTGTCCGTCCGTCTGTCTGTCTGTCTATCTGATCACATATCATATTAAAACCCCTGAACAGATTTGAATGTATTTATAGGTCAGAATTGAGAATACTTTTTTTATCCCATAAAATGGATCAGTTCCCACGGGATAGGAAATAGAGGTTATTATATACATTCTGTTAAGAAGACAGTAAATAACTTTAAACTGCACCACGCCAGTGCTATTTCTAAACGTAAGGTAAACGTAAGGTTTTCTGAATCGAAGCAATGGCGGATAATAGGTTTTAATAAAATAAAAAAAATGTGATAATTTAATGCTAAATTGAAAATATATATTCACGACAAAAAAATTATTTACTGGTCGGTTCAGACATTTGTGTTATGAAAGACAACTTGGGTTTTTTTTTGTAAATCAAATCAGGACACAATATTTCCGCAGTCTCCCCACGGTGGCAGCAACCTTATGTCACTCCTATTATTGTAAATACAAGTGGAATTCTACGGCTTTTGTAGATACTTGATCTGTATAGCTTGATTTTGTAGTGTTAATTCACTATGTAATGTTGGTAATTCAATTAAAATTAAAACTGACTGCTTAATAAATAAAAAAATATTACAGACGAATCATTCTGTTATGAGAAATATTGACTAATCGATCTAGGAATAGTAAATAAATAAATAGTCAGCCATACCTTATTTTTAAAGTTTGTCATGGCGAAACGATTGCTGTCATATGCAATGACGGTCCAGGCGATGGTCAGTGGTCATCACCTGGCTCACACACATCCGGAATCCCTGAGGAATTGTGGAGGTGGATTGCCAGTTTCATTTTAGCGGCACATCATGATCCCTGTCGACGGTTCATGGTCGGATACTGCATAACTTCTCTTACAAGGCTATGTGCTTGCACTAAGGCACTTCATCATACATACATACCATTGATATGCTTGACAGTAGGAATATTTACTGCTCTGTTGATAATATTAATCTGGCATACTCCTTTTTCAGATCAAAGAAATATGTGTCAAGTGCAGATTGTAGACAAAAAGAAAAATTGAGAATGAACACATCTTTGGAACGGGTGATAGAATGGGACAGACTAAATTTTGCCCAAAATTGACGAAAATACAAATTCATGCTTTAGAATGTTCTTCATTTCATATTTAAAATCATTAAGATATTCAATATCGATGAATGAACTCCGATTTCAGGGCCAATTGATAAAATAGTTTCAAACAAGTTGGGTGTGCTCAATAAGGTGCAAGTCCAACCGCACATGGAGCACTCTTCTCTCTCTCTTCTCCCATCTTGACTTGGAACCATGACTAGCCAAGTAGGTCTATACAACTGTATAAAGCAGCGAGTAATTCGTCATGTCGATGATCCCTATCTCACAGACGGTTTACAATTGCTCGAGGTGTGAAAAGAGATGTGGGTTTTCAGTAAATTTTCTATGTGTTTATGGGGAATGTTATGAAGAACTGCTCAGTTTAATATCTGCGGTCAATTTCTGTCACTGTATGGTTTTCCGTTTAATACTTCCTACTTCGAAAGTTTAAACAGTTTTTAGAAATGGTTTTTTAGCTTCCTTTTCGAGCAGCGACACCTTGACAGAGTCTTCGGTGTCACAAATTATTATAAGTGGTGGTGATCACTTATCACCAGGGAATCATTAATGTAAAAAAAAGTAATAGTAGCATTGTCACTAGCCTCCTGCGGCGAAGAAGGAAGTATTGAACCAGCTTGTTAACTGGTTCGCCAGCTTTGATACCGAAACACGACAATAATATTTCGTAATTGATTTATAACGAAGGGTGATAGCTGATTTAGCAAATAAAGAACCTTGTAACAAAGTCTGGTACTAAAATCATGGTCTTGCCACAGTGCATCGCCCATTAATAACGTATACCAAGACGAGAAGTGATCGACGTTGACACAAATATATAGCCACCTTACACCGCAGAATTGTAACCATAAATTATAAGTACTTTCAGAAATATACCAAAGAGTAAGAGTAAAAAATACGGAAGATCCTCTGGGATTTTCTCTTCAAACAAACAAAAGTGTCCGCCTTAGGAAACCATTGTAAGTAAAGCCTGCCGTCGCGTTTCTCTGATTGATGTCGCAATAATTAAAATTTTTAACGTTAACAGTCCATAAGTCTTTCTATTGCTGCTAAACTTCACTAAGGCAATCGCCCCACAGCCGCTATGTATTAGAACACAGGATCGAATGTCAACTAAATCACGCGCGGTGGTGAGACTTAACAATCGTTCTTGAAATTTAATTAAACGAAAATAATGGAGCACTTTCTTCTACGGGAGTAAATATTAACATTGATTATTTTGTGTCTTTAGTTAGCTTTTGATAAAGTTCGATGGGTTTAGGTGAAATTAGAACTGGATTTTTTATTATGGTAGCTGAGTGTTTTAGACATATTATCCTTAGGCATGTTTAGCTGAATAATGGGCTATTCGACTGCATTCTGCTTGTTGTAAGAGCTCTGTACATTTGTAGTTTTGTAGGGTTCACATGTTTTTAAGGTGGTCTCCCCACATTTTTCTTTGGCTGGCCAAACGTTGGCGACACATCTAGTGATGCGATAACCACTTACCATTTGCGTGGCCTGTCAGCATGTTGGCCAATATCATCGGCCACACACGAAGTAAGGTTGCGAAACCATTTTGGAGATCTAAAGTGATGATGCCGCAGGTGGTTTTCGGTATACCAACAGTAGTGTCAAGCAACAACCACACTTTAGCTTAAACCTCGGAAAGCCGCGTCACTGGTATTTAAGTTTTTTTTTATATAATTTAAGATTATTGTAAGAATTTAAGTTTGTTTTTAAAATCTCCTCCGACGTTCAAATTTCATAACTGAGTAGAAAATATATTCTATATATAAAATATATATTGATATCTACTAATAGTAATATTATGTAATAATTATATAAAATAAATAATATTGCATGTTGTCAACGTTCCCATTGTTTGCAACTTCCGAGTACCTAATCATCTGTAAGAGGGAGGGAAGCGAGGAAGCGAATAAAAACAGTCGCCGGAAGTCGCGTCCGCGGCAAAACTCCCGAAATTTACGATGGTAAATAAGGCATTTCATTTGTTTACTTATGGCCGAGTAATTCGTAGAATCCGTATAATTACCGGCATTAAGATGATTCCAGTTCCCTCCAAGAACGCCAACTTAGGTATTTTAAGTAGATACCGTTGAAACATTCAAATGTCCGCGACTGGAGCTGACTTTAAAAGTGGTTATAAATTTTCCGACTGTTTCGGAGGTTTTACGGCAAATGGATTGCTTTCGAAGCCAAGACATGGCTCGGTCGGGGTTTAAACTAGGGCTTACAAAATAACAAGCAAAGGTCTTCCAAGACAATAAAGTAAATCATTTAAAAATACATTTTAATGGGTATATTTCGTTCATTGGGACAACCTTATGTATTAAATCGTGGTCAACAATTTATATCTGGCGATGTCTACTGTATGAAAGTAATCCATTTATACTTTAAATGATGATAATATTTATATAGTATAAGAAGTTAAGTAATTTTCACTAGGAAGAGACTCAATAAAGTTCTTATTTGAATTCTTATATTCGTACATTATTATCATATCTCTTTTATATTGTATTTCTATGAAGCATGTGTTATTTATGCGAACCATTTTATAACCAAAAATTTCAAAGTTATCAATTTAAAGGTGGGAATTGAATCTTGATGTTTGTCAGACAATTGTAAGTCTCAGGTTTTTCAACTTTAAACTTCACATCCTATTCAGAATAAGGAAATTAAAATAATCTGCTTTCGGATTTAGTTAAAAAAGTTGATGGTTGAAAACCGAAGAAGCTAAAATATTTTATAATTTGAAACGGTTTTTAGTTCCTTGTCTCAAAGAAGTAAGCATGGTTACCTCTGAACAATAAAATCTATTAATATTTTATTTGTACACTTGATTTTATATACACTCCTAAACAATTTGGGTAAATTAATCAGCAAGCAAATAACCGGCTCGTTGGTCTAGTGGTATGATTCTCGCTTTGGGTGTGAGAGGCCCCGGGTTCAAATCCCGGACGAGCCCCATTTTTCTTTTATGAATATCATAGTAATATAAAGATAACAAATATGTATGTTAATTCACCAGTAATAAATCAATTGGCTCGTTGGTCTAGTGCTCTCTTTTACGAGCTCTCTTTTACTTCCAATAAATATAATATGAGAGTAAAATGACAATTATATGCCACAACTTAGCCTTAATGAATCAATTGGCTCGTTGGTCTAGTGGTATGATTTTCGCTTTGGGTGTGAGAGGCCCCGGGTTCAAATCCCGGACGAGCCCTATTTTGCTTTTATGAATATCATAGTTATATAAAGATGACAAATATGTAAGTTGATTCATCAGTAATATGATTATACTGATTGATCTTATCAGCTTGACCAAAGGTATCACTGATGCGTTGTCGGCCAGGAAGAGAGAAAAATGTAAGAAAGAATGTACTGGTTCTCAAGCCCCCAGCCGGAACACGAAGAGTGGTTTGGCGGCTCACTGAAGCAGGAGGGTGGTAGCTAGCCAGGCTGGCTTCACTGAAAGATAATAATACCAGCAATAATATTAATGATTGAATAATAATAGCGATAATATAATTCATACGCGAAGCCTTACCATCAAGCAGGTTGGCTTCTGTCGCCTCTTACGACACCCTGACAATACAGCTAAAAACCATCTGTCATACTACGGTTTAAATCACTATCTATCACTATCCCTATTCCATTTCGTTTCCCATCACTACCAGAATAGTATAGCTTGTATCTTTCTCCAATCTCTCTAACCTTTGCCCCTTTGCTTTTCGTTTCCTGTAGGTACGCTATATTTATCCTCATTCACTTTAATAAATCCGCTATTTCGCTCCTTTATCAGACTTCCTATTTTTCCTATACTTTCTTCTTATGTCGTGCCCATCAAGGAAAGTTTGACAATCCTGGTCCACTTCCCACAGCCGCCGAGTTTGCAACGGCGCGTCGCCTCCGGGGGATGTCCTAACCCTATCACTCTCATTTCAATATGTACTTATAGACATACTAACGATTTGGCAAGGGTTTTTTTTATGAACAGCCGACAATCAGACGTCAACCCTTCTCGAGAGTGAGCACTACCCCAGCTGACTATGACTTTGGATTCCATGGGTGTCGCCATCTCACAGAGGGTTGCCCTGTGTCCGACAACACCCAGTCCGAATGAGTCCTTCTCCGGTGTGGCACCAGAGTACGGTCTAGTCTAGATTACCGTTATGGACGGTATTTGTAGCCTTTTACGCGACGCTGCTTTTTAGAAAGGTTGTCCTTTTTTATTTTGTAGATACTACCTAGTTTAGTAACACAAATCCTAAAGTAAAGAACCTTTAAATAAGATTATCTGCACTACATTTGCTATTGGTATCAAAAACAATAAAAATTACAAAGTTTATTGAAATTGCTTGTGTTCGTAATATCTCGCGACACTTCAAGGCTGCGAGATTCCTAAACAAATACACAACTGATATTAAGCAATAAATTTCTATAACAATGTGGATGTTTTAGAAGTTTATTTTCATCCCCGTTAGTAGCTTAACAAATATAAATCTAAACTAATAATGTTTCTTAATAATATGTAGAAAACAATCTTAAAATATTGCCAAATGAAAATACTATTTATTATACACATGCGAAAATATGATAGATAATGACTGCGTTTCTAGAAATATCGTAACTCAAATTGAATGTACACAGTCGCCGATTGATATCAAGCGAAGCGTTTCTCAGAGGAAAAATATGCCGGCTAATGATTTGCTAACGAGCATATTTATGTTTTAATGCACCCCGGGAACAGATTATTTCTTTGAGGGCCGTCAGATCACTCGATATTAGGTACGTTCGGTTCGTCGCTCTCTTATTACTGCTCGACGTAACGGACGTTTTTCTACGAACAAAATGTTTTATTTGCTCTCCCAATGCGCCGCAGCAGTTGAATGATTGTAATTTGAAGATACATTAACGACCGACTGATGATTTGTCCATTAGCTGTGTGTACTGTTTGGGTATTTTTTTGCGAACTTTCTGTTGTATTTTTAAAGCGTAACAGACAATTTAAAGTGTGAAAATAATAATGCAATAATATTATTATTATATATTATAATTTATTGTGTAACTTAACTGTAAGAAACAAAAAATAAATAAAATTCTATAGTCTGTCTATTATTGAAGCCTGTGATGTACGTTACACGCCACAGACTGTTTATTGCGAGCACATGGCACCAATCTGCTTAGCCAGACAACATAGCTTTGTTATACGTGATAAATAATTTTAATAGAAAGTGCTTTACACAAATTGTGTAAATCAAGTTCATTGTAAACTGTACATATTCCATATATAGTTGATTTCACTGTATTCAATGTTATTTTATTTGTTTAACATTTATAGATTTAGTAGCGAATAACTGAATGGGTATCATTTATGGGGTTTAGTTTAGTATACTTTTAATACCGGGAAATGGACCTATTCTCACGGAATAACAAACAAAATTCAATATGGACAGTTAAGTGGGGCAGTAAATATAATTATAATTAATGAATTTATATCGAAGTCATAGAATTAGAACAATCTATCCCATAAAACAATGCGGGTACAATTTTAAACATAAGGCGTGGGTTTGTCGAAGAAGCATACGCTGGTTTTAAAGGAAGTTAAATAAAGAGGTGAAATTGATTTCATATTTGCTACTACTCTCGAGGTCATTAAGGATTGAGATGGAATGTGTTATTTGTAAGTATCGCAAACCTCAAAACCTTTTAAACATAAACATAAATGACGCAGCTCGTTTCTCCACAAAATTGAAATTGAAAAAAATAAGCGCTTACAGACATGCTCCCGTACTTACTTTTCTTATGAATATGTAAAATTGACATAACACAAACAAATGTGAACCGAGAACGAACGGTTATCTGTCACATAAATGTTTACTCCGAAATCGAACCTAGGACCCTTGCCTTAGCAGGCAGAGCACTACTACATTATAAGAAGATAAGTATATTATTTGTGTTGCTTGTGTATGATGGCTGTAAGATTTCAGCAATATGAATCATATAATAATGTTATTATTGTTCTGTGGACAAGATGCGGGGATTTGAACCCGGAACCTCTCACACCCAAAACAAGAATCATGCCACTAGACCAACGAGCCCAATAATTTATATCTGGTGAATTAAGTTACATATTTGTCATCTTTATATCACAATAACATTCATAATAGCAAAATAGGGCTCGTCCGGGATTTGAACCCGGGACCTCTCACACCCAAAGCGAGAATCATACCACTAGACCAACGAGCCAATTAATTTATAACTGACGATTTAACTTACATATTTGTCATGTTTATATTACTACCGTATTAATAAGAATCAAAAGAGGGCTCGTCCGGGATTTGAACCCGGGGCCTCTCACACCTAAAGCGAGAATCATACCACTAGACCAACGCGACAGATACTTGAAATAAATAATCCTTGGATACATATAAGAGAACGTTGCCTAATTAAAGCTTGTTTAAAATTTAATTATCTTTAACGACGTCTTGTACAGAATTTCAAACATTTATACCTTACTTAAATATTATAATCATAGAATTCAGCGCAATACTTCGTTTGACTTAACTAATAATTATATATGAAGTTCAATGAAATAAATATTTATCACTCGACCATTAATAGCAAATTTTGTTACTTACTCGTAGAGCACTACATAAAAACTTTACCTATAATATTTTTTTATGCTCTTTCAATATAAATAATTTTGTTTTTCGTTAAAGATATCTTATTGATACATGGTTCACCATAGATAAACGTGATGTTTTGGCCTTTATAACTTGTAAATAAATACATAAAGTTTATTTAATTTTTAAGAGTATCTGGCCATTATTGAATCAAATTCAAACTCTCTTGTTCGTTTACCTATTCTACTAGTTAGCGATGAACTAATGACATTAGATCCTAGCTAGGTTAATGACAAATAAGCTTTATGATTATCATGAACAATGTGAAACTTACTTCACCTCCAGCTCTTGAAGAGTCTAAAGAGTTGACTCGGGTCAAACCAAAAAGCTATTTTGCATGGGATACCTTAAAATATACGCACGCTGTGTGGCTACCGAAGTAATTTTAGTTGATAGTTGTCGGTCTGGGTATTGTTGGTAAAAATTATTTTCCGATCACTTCCGTATCGAACTGAATTTATGTTATTATAATAATATATTAATATAAAGTATATTTATTCAGAATAACCGTCTAATTCCCACTTGTTTCACGTTGAATTGTCTTCTTACAAATCGGTTATTATTTCCATTGAATACACACGGAAAACGAAATTCAAACAGAACTAAATAAATTCCAAATCAGGTGTAACGAGGAGTCTTAAGCGGGAACGTTCAGTAAGTAACAGAACGGAGAAAAATTCTTATTGCGAGCGTCTGTATTCCGGAGTGAGTCGCGTAATATCATTCGGTCTCACATCTGCGCCCGTTCCTCTGAAAAATAATAAAGTTCTGTTTAAACGCTATTTGTATGTGATACGAAGGAGGCGTAATAAAGAGTATTACTGAACGAATTGCAAATAATGTACGGGCCCCGCTTGTACATTCACATTACGTCTAGATAACGCCGGCTTCGTCATAAAAATAATGTATTGATTTTGTTGTGCTGTGATTTAGTTATTATAATTTTATGGTCACGTAACCAAGAGTGTATTTTGCGGCGTAACACAATACATCATCGAGAAAGTATAGGTATCTACTAGATTTTTTTATAGTATATTTTTATAGTAGTTATCTTTATAGGAAGCGGGCGTGATCCGTGATATGAGTCTTTGTAGTTATGAAACGCCGTCCCACCCGAAAATTGTACATGTAAAATTGACAAAACTTATAGAAATGTAAATGTAACTTACATTACGGTCAAATTTATTGAATTATCTTAAATTGTCCAATTTCGTTTTATAAAATTGTTAAAAGCTATCCTATAAGTTTTTTGTGCAGTAAAGTCACACTAACTCGACTTATTATTCTATTAAACATAAAAATTTGTTAATTAATAGTTACATTACAAAAACAAAGGTCCGGTCTTTTATTGAATGGTCGCGCTTCCGATATAATAGTACCGATATAGTAGTAGGCTTCCCCGTATAGTAGTACCAACTACCGCAACGACGAAGGCGCTCCGTAAGAGACTTAAATTTGATATAGAAATAAATGAATCCGTCATCAACAGACTAATACGTCAGCCATTTTAATGTGAATTATTGCGTCAATGCTCAATAACCTTTCCTACATTCACTTGTTTAAACATACGTTTACTGTTAAAGGAAAATCATTTATATAAACGACCAGCAGAGTCTATTTTAACTGATTTGTTTTGTTAGCACTTAATATCACATGATAAATATTTTTTCTTATATAAGCGGCTCGTTGGTCTAGTGGTGTGATTCTCGCTTTGGGTGTGAGAGGCCCCGGGTTCAAATCCCGGACGAGCCCTCTTTTGCTTCTTCTTATGGAAATGACAAAAATATAAAAATGACAAATATGAACGTTATTCACGTTTAATAAATAAATCGGCTCGTTGGTCTAGTGGTATGATTCTCGCTTTGGGTGTGAGAGGCCCCGGGTTCAAATCCCGGACGAGCCCTCTTTTGCTTCTTCTTATGGAAATGACAAAAATATAAAAATGAAAAATATGAACGTTATTCACGTTTAATAAATTAATCGGCTCGTTGGTCTAGTGGTATGATTCTCGCTTTGGATGTGAGAGGCCCCGGGTTCAAATCCCGGACGAGCCCTCTTTTGCTTCTTCTTATGGAAATGACAAAAATATAAAAATGACAAATATGGACGTTATTCACGTTTAATAAATTAACCGGCTCGTTGGTCTAGTGGTATGATTCTCGCTTTGGGTGTGAGAGGCCCCGGGTTCAAATCCCGGACGAGCCCTCTTTTGCTTCTTCTTATGGAAATGACAAAAATATAAAAATGACAAATATGGACGTTATTCACGTTTAATAAATTAATTGGCTCGTTGGTCTAGTGGTATGATTCTCGCTTTGGGTGTGAGAGGCCCCGGGTTCAAATCCCGGACGAGCCCTCTTTTGCTTCTTCTTATGGAAATGACAAAAATATAAAAATGACAAATATGGACGTTATTCACGTTTAATAAATTAATCGGCTCGTTGGTCTACTGGTTTGATTCTCGCTTTGGGTGTGAGAGGCCCCGGGTTCAAATCCCGGACGAGCCCTCTTTTGGTTCTTATTAATACGATAGCAATATAAACATGACAATTATGTATGATAAATCACCATTGATTATTCAGTGTTTTTCGCTGTTTGCGAGTAATTCTTATACGCGCTCATAACATTTTCCTAACGATAATTCATCCAACCCCAAATTAAAGGCTTTTGTGTATATTATTGATCAATTAAGACCACCAAACGAATTAAAATTAAGTATTACTAATATCCAAAGGCTTTGTCGTTATTTATTCGGGGTCACCCGATTTGTATTAGGTACACACTGGCCACTTGTCTACCGTATGCACAGATTAGAAGGTTCTTTCAAACTTGATTCGCTATGTAATAAAATTTTGTATCTTCCGTGTAATACTAGGTTTAAGAAACCTTTTATTAAGGTAGGTATTATACAGAAATCTACTTTAATAATACATATTGGATATATATTTATTTCATTTCTACACTAAATGAAATTGAAGTAACGCGCTTCGCACAGCAGAAAAGTTTATGTTTTTCATAGGCGCACCATAAAAGAGACATGAACCGGTCGATTCAGATTAAAAACGTTAAAACAAAAAATTTTTTTTCTACACTGCCACAAATCCTCGTGGGATACTATTTTCTTTAAAAACTAAGTTATCTCTAATATTAATTTTCAAATTAATGATAATTTCTATTGTCAATTTTTGTAAGGTTTAAAAACCTATGAAATCCATTATTGACGCCCGCGCAAACTGATGTATTGTTAACCAACTTCAAAGTAGGAGGAGATTATATTTGTGTATATGTATATTTGTGTGTATGTATATTTTGGTGTATGTATATTTTTGTGTATATACAACCATAACTTCGTTGTTTATAAACCGATTTTAATTATTCTTTTTTTCAGTGTATAAGGAATGGCTCTGGATTAGTCTCTTTTGAGTATGGTGAGGCTCTGATGATGAGTTCTGAAGATAAAGAGATCGAAATGTCAGTAATACTTAAAACATTTTATCGCAGCAGTTTGTCAGCACTCTAAGAGGTTCTTACAGTATCAGTAATTTTGATTGTAAACCGAATGAAATTTTAGCATCATAACAAATTGCCTTAAAATTGGTCCATTACTTTTATTAGAGTTATTGAATAACATACAATCAGAATTTTTTTATAAATTGTGTTGGGGTCTATATTATATATAAAATATTCAGTGTGCACATTCATCGTATATTGTATCGTTATATTATATGTTTAGGTTTACTTAACGTAATAAATTAAAAAAAAATTGAGCGCGTTTTACCTTCTACGCCTTCTACGCCTAGTAACTTCTCAGTAGCTTAGCGGGATTATATTCTATGTTATCTCATTGAAAAATGAATTAAAAAAATCTTGAGGTTAAAGGTGTTTTAAAAGTTGCACATTGTCTGAACTAGGGAATAGGCAATAGTTTTTGTAGGCACTGTTTCCCAGAACCCTTAATCCTCGGAGCATTAATTTGATATATTCGCGTGGTCACCGGTCTGTTTGTTTAAGGGTAGGTAAAAATAACAGGACGGTCAAGAGATGTGAAGCGGTGTGGATTGTTAAATAGCAAGTCATATTGCCGTAGAGTTAGAATTGTCACGAACGTTCTGCTCCAAGTAGGTATTTCTATTAGATACGACAGATTGGTACCCTCAGTATATGTTTCTTTCGTACGTAAGTCATAACTTTTAAATTTTTTTGATTATGATAACGTGTTTCAGTGGCTGATCGGAATCTCCTTTTAAAATAAGAGGGTCATAATGTCATAGTCCACTACTGCATCTATGTGAGCATAGCAGAGTTCATATAACTGAATTGATAAAATTTATCAAGTGTGAAGCTATTCATTCATATTAAGTGGTTATTACTCTTTTGAAAGACATCAGGAGTTTTCTAGAATACTTTTTCTATTAGAAAAAATATATTAATCATAGTAATGGTTTCGATAAAATAATTGTATCTATTAAAAGTTTATATATGATAGTCATAGGTTAAAAGAAGTTTTAAAAAATAGTATGTACGTATAAATTGACATTTATTTACTCAAACTGAAGGAAAAACATGATAATACTATTACTAATGTCCTATGGCCCCTAGGTGGGTCAAAGGCGTCCACCGTACAAAACGTGATAATATCTAATCTAAATGCCTTTTTTGCGCCTAAACCTGAAATATCTGTAGTTGTAGTTGTTGGAAAATGGTAAACACGTTATTTAGGACGTTCTATTCCTCCATATATTTTAAAATAGATATTGGGGTTTTTTTTTTAAAAAAAAGGCAGTTTTCTATTTTTTTATAATCTACCATGTCTAAATGTTTATAGCCAACGCACGAGAGAATACACGCTTACCTGTAAAGGCAGGTATTCACGCGGGGCGAATTTCCCGGAATCCGGCGATGATCCGACGCATTCATCCAACTCTATAGCATCTCCATTAACATCTATTAACCTCAAACGTACCTTATTTTAAAGATATTAAAGTACACAATAACTTAGGAAATTCTTTTAAAGTTACGTCTTTTTTGTGATAAATAGCGTCATAGTTGCCTTGATAAGATTGATCGAGTGAGGTAAGGAGAGCAGATAATCTGGCTTTAGAAAAAATCAGTGACTTGTCAAATTCGTCGCATTCTAACCCGACGTCGATCGGCCGACGATTCTCGGATTGGTTTCGGATGAATACAGACAACTTAGATTTTTTTGGATAAAAATCAGCTGACGATTTGGATAAATCTTTGTTGATTTTGAATTAATTTATTTAATACATTCTTCTTGTATTTCATATTGGCCTCACCGTCATATAAGAAGGAGCTAGTAAATCACGGTCATTGTAACCAAGACGGTTATATCTAAACACAAACGAGATAACAATCAGCAGGGAATTTGGTAACAAAGGTAAAATATGATTAAATAAATGATTGGTAGGAATTGGAGCTTACGTATGTGGTGTAAGGGATGTAAGAGATCCTTGATTCTATACCAACTTGCTCTTGTCGTGCATCCTGCTGAAAATGGATGAGCTAATTGCGCTTGGTTTTTGTTGAAGATAGCTAGCTTTTACCACTCAGATTAATCATTTAATCCCGAGACGTTCTTCCATGTTTGCTAGCTACCGCCCTAATAGACTCATTCATAAAATGTTTTAATTTCAGTGTCACAAAGCCAGAAATAAATGGACCGGCCGCATACTACTTTGTCATCAACGTATAGATGATGCATATAGTGTTACAGATGTCCGTAGGTAAAGATAATCACCTACTATCAGGTGGCCCATCAGGTAATGTGTATATGTTACAGTATACGTTTAAGGGATGAAAAAAAAGTGAGTGCTCCGTTTTATTGTTTGGCTCACAACGTATTAGTTACACCTCCGATGTAAGAAATGTGCAAGGACGATGGTATAATAAAACGTCACTTTCATTTCTGTCTTTCATTTCATTTCTGTTCGCTAACACATTACCTGTCCACAGCAGGGCTTATATCAAATTTAATTCATGAGGTCTAGAGCGTATATACTATCCGTAGTTCTTACGAAGTCCTCCGACAATGGTTTGACGAGATTGCTATTTAACGATAACAGTCTGGATCGACAGGTTAAAGCGAAAAAGTAAAGTAATAAAGTAAAACGTAATTTTACTACGGAAAAAGGATTAGGTGTGTTGAGCTTCAGAATCACCGAGCACATCATCTATCGCTCTCTGTTTATTAAGATTCCAATTTATTCCACCTACACGGAGCTACTGAAGCAAGATGGCTCGATTTGACAAGTTTTGCTCGTTTTTCACAGAACCATTTCGTTAAATAAATGATGTAAGTTGGTACGTTCCGATTGGCTGTGTCTAAATTGTGCACTGAATATTTTTTATTGGGTCCATGTAATTTAGTTTAGTATTGGCTCTATTGTGAACGCCTAGTTCGGCACTAGGTTTTTATATGGCTGTATCACAAACCAATTTATTTTGACGATGTTATTTTTAACCTAGTCATTTTTCAATATGACAAATTTATCAATTAGGTTTTGTATTACGATAGGATAATTACAAGTTATCAACAAATGGTCTATTTGGTTGTCTCATTGCCGTTTAGATATGTTTATCTATGCTATTATAAAATTGTTATAAGGCTGTATTTGCGTGCCGGATGTCTGAGGAAATTTTTTTAGGTACCAACAAAACATGATATGTTTTAACTGTAACGAGTACTCGCGATTTTTGTGTTTTTTCCCGATTTGTCGATCTAAATACATGGATCATGGAGTAATCGTTACAGTTCAAATGTCTAGAAAGCTTAAAAAGTTTTGACAACTTTTTTAAAAGCCACACAAGGCACTATCGCTCATGAATCAGGAACAGTAAATGCATTACCAATACGTGGCCGGATAAGATGCAAACGAGGTATCTCACATTGTCTATTTTCAAGACTAAAATTAAATTTTCACGTTTGCTTTTGGAGAGAGGGTGGTAACGAAGAATCCAAGCGCGACATAAGAGTAACGTTCTGATTGAATGGGTTACCACTAAGAGACCGATTAGGGAGATTTTTAATGTGATGTAGAATGAGCAGCGGATATTAAGTATGGACTCGAAATTGGATTCCTATATCCTTTTTATTTTAAATATATTGGTACCCAAGAAGGCCCCTAATGGATACCTTATTAGAAAGGTATGTGAAATATAGTGTAGTTAGATAGAATTTTTTATTTATATCAGGCGAACGCTAAGATAATGTTCAACTATTTATTAATAAATTATAAGATACGAAGTTACACATTGTGATTTTTGTGATTCGCCTGTCCTTCACAGCAGGCCTCTATGTAAGAGTATTAGTAAGTATAACTGTTTATGAAATATTCAATTGTGTACCTTATTTGATATACGGTAAAATTTGTAATCCATTGAGGTGTTGCTATTTCTAGTTATGGTTCTGTATGACGATAGAATCCATTTTTAATTTTTTGTGGAAGTTAAGAATTATTTATGATTATGCGATTACTTTGCATTAAATTTGCAGAGAGTTAGGTAGAGAATCATGAATACGATTTTTTTTTGTTTTGACTGATCTTTGGCGTCCTGACAATATTTGAAGCATGTATAAAATAATTCGTATATGGAAAGCGAACATACTGCCTATTTTGTAACTTTTATGCATTTGGTATGATTTGGCTTGTCACATGTCCTTTGAAAAATCGGTGTTTCTAAAAAATACGGAATGAACGCCCAAGACAAGTTTTTTTTTGTTTTGGTAACTTCCTACTTAAAGTTATTCGTTTTTATTAGTTTTCATTTAGGTAAAAAAAGACCGAAACCTAGGTACAACAAAACCGTTAAACGGAACGTCAGACTTGAGAGTTGTCTTAAAATTTTATTTAATGAAAAACTTGTCGAATAAGTTGTCAAATTAAAATTTGGTGAATAAACTCTATGTAAAACTATGTAACTCTATCTCTCTATCTCTATGTATGTAGTTTCTATTTAGCGGAAATAATCTAGTGTAAAGACTTACGATTTTCTTACTATACTTGTACGTAAAGAATATATAATATATATTCATTATCAGAAGAGATGGTTTATAGCAGTTCTAAATATATTGTAATATTATTTTGAATATATTACAATCGCGTATCACGTGCAGCTTGTAGTGAGAATTAATCTTCCATCGTACTACTTTGTCAGATAACAATTTCACGTCGGCGTGGTGCCACCCCCAACCCCCTTTCCTATTGTCCCGGTGTGGAGAAGGTTTGTATCGTTCTTAAAGGTATTCATAACTCAAGGTAGTTTTGATTTGAAGCGCTAACACTTCTGTTATATTTATGCGATTTTTTAGTTTTACAGTTGAAATAACGAGTAATTTATTTGTATTGTAATGTTGTTATGACAAGATGTGCTCTATTGAATTAAAACACTTAATTTGACTAAAATTGAAACAATTGAAAATATTTTCTATGGTAGTAATTAGATAGACTGATAAGAAAATCATGAGTATCATCGGAATTAAATTAGGTTGCATAGAAAAAACCTCCAATTGAACCTAGTCGGCTGCTCAGTTATGAAGTAGATATATCTCGAGCTGCAGAGATTGGCTTGGATTCATGGATGGTAAAGCCTTTTAGATATTGACGATCCCGCAGCCCCATTGATAATGGATCTGCCTCCCGAGCGAGGGGTCCCCTGTTCTATTCCCAGCCGGCAAACATTCATGTGACAGATAAATATTTGATCTAAGGTCAAAAGTGTTAATGATGTTGTGATAGTGATGTGTAAACGTTTATTTATTTTTACATAATTATTTTAATTTATTAATTGGCTGGTAAAGTATTTGTAAAATTGTGTGAAATAACGATTTTCTTTTGAATTTTGATGGATCGAAAACTAAACGCATGTACGGTGGGCGCAACGCGTCTTCCGAGGCATTGTCGTACTATCCGAGGCCGTGTTTGAATAGAGAATGCATCGTGGTGTAAGAGTGACCTACGAAATCATGAGTAAAAACTGTAACCAGTAAAAACTTCTTAGTGGAATGAAGTCGTGACCTGACGAAATAGCGTTTTGTACATTATACGAGGTTGGGGTACCGTTAATAATATGTGGAGAATACTGGCCGTAACTCGTTAAAACGTATTTAAAATACAAATTATAAATCTATGATCTTTTAAGTAATAACGAAGATAAAATCTATTGTAGTTAAATAAACAAAAAAATTATGTTTCAACGTTAACTAATAATTGAATGTTTATTTAAAACGAAGTAACATAATAAAATTGTTAGTGATTAAAACATTTATTATTGTTCTGGTCCACATATAATTTAATTATTTTTATTTAAAATTTATTGAAAAATCTAGGGATCACATAGACGTACTCTTATATGTGTACTGAATGCTTAATCTTTTCATACTAATTGTTCTCTAGGAGACATGCTCTAAATATGGAAAGAAGGTGAGATGATGATTGGTGTTTAATCAACAATTATTTTGCGTAAAATACTATTTAAATACTATCAAAAATTAATGTGTAAATATTACATAAAATATACTTAAGCAATGCTCGATATTTTGGAAAAATAGGTGCAGAACTCCTCAACTCTTAAATCCTAGTCAAAGTTAGAAAGTAAAATCAATTCTACAATCTTTATATCGTCTTAGAAAATTCCTGACGTGTAGTACTAAAATAATCCTAGTGCACAGTCTTGTGATATCTAATGTTGATTATGGTGATATCTGTTACCCGGATTTAAACGAAGAACTTATTGAAAAAATAGAGCGCGTACTTAATGACTGTATCCGTTTCATTTTCAATCTTCCCAAGTGTGATCATATTTCAAAGTATCGGAACCAGTTCAACTGACTTACAATTGGTCGAAGGCGAAACTCGAGGATTCCTTTGCTTTTATTTTTTATATTAAAAGAATTAACTTGTCTTGCATAGTTAACGGAAAAAAAATCATTATCTTTGCACCACACATCACGAATACCTGCGTTATTCTAATCATCTGAAAGTCTATCTTTCGCCACATTGTACTGGGTTCTGTTGCTGTTTTATTCTTTAGCCAACACTGGTTTGGAATACTCTGCCCGTTGACATTAAAAGGCACGGAGCAGACAAATTGTCATAAAACAACTTCGGGACCATTTTCTTTCTCGATGAATGATGTCGTCTTCGTCGATGAGTCTTATTTATAAAATCTTACATCATAAATTTAAAATAGTATTCTATTTGTTCATCAATATATGTTGGTACTTATTTGGTTAGTTTCATTTATTGTATACAATATTTTATACTAGTGTTTATAACATTAAACAGTAAATGTTTATGCATTCGCTTCAATATTATTATTGTTCTCACTGGCCTACCTCACATTTTTACCATTACCCAGGGTCAACTAGGAGAGAATGCGATTAGGCATTAAGTTCGCCCTTGTAAACCCTATTTTAAGGAGTTCATAAAAAAACTTCCTTATTCGAGACCCCCTCTGCTGAATTACGGTCGAGGATGGCGTTAAGTCACTTCTTCTGAAGGTAGCCGGACTCTTAACCAATCTTAATCACGACGGTACAAATATTGAATATTTTTTATAGATTTACTTACAATTTTCCTCCTGAAAACCAACTGCAAATTATTTTAAATTTTGCGCTGCAGTGTTGGGTGTACTTATTGAACGCGTCAACGACGTTACGGACATTGCAAATACGAATGGGTGGTGGTGACCACTTACCTGCACAAGACCACCTATCGTCCGTTCGTCTGTCAGCAGTTTCTATAAAAACATTATATTATAATCAATTAACAGTTATTTTGCAAAAAATAATTTTCATTAAATCAGCATTAATTTACTTTGTATCAATCCGCGAGTAAAATGTATGATGGTATATACCAACATACCGTCACCAACACGTGTTTTGCCTCAAAGTGGAGCGTCATCAAAGTAAATAGACTACAATTTTTTTGAATGTTAGGACTTTTGTGGCTAGAAGTGTATACCATGTCGAAATATATTAATAACAATATATATAATGTTATATAGATACCATCATAATATTGTGTTCTGGTAAACTGGTAACTGGTGAACATCTTAAATAGTTCGACTCCTGAAATTGCGTTCGAATTAAATTGGGAGACATAACTATTCGTATATATTATACGATATATTCGAGGGTACAAGCCGAGTTCATACACAACGTTCATACGCTAAGTGGTGGACAGTGCCTGGTAAAGAAGAGCTGAACATCGGGCCGGTACGTGTCTCAGGAGAGGCCTCTGTCCCGCAGCAAACTGACAATGAATGCTTAATAAATTCATTTTATCCCCTGTAAAGTCTCTAAATAATGACAACAACTAATATTGCAATAAATGTCTATCACGTATTTTTAAACGTTATTGCATTTAAAACTGCATATAAGTGTTCCGGTTTTGTGCATGTCGGTATGTAATTCTAATGCAAGTCGAAATGATTAACGGTACAGTCTAGCAGCGACCTTACATTCCTCTCCGCTTGTGTAATGTAGGACAAATTAGATCTGGAACGTTCTACGGATCATTAATTTGTTTCTCTCTGCAAAAATATTGAGCGGAGCTTGAGGTATATACAATGGTATGTAGAAAAAAAAAACAGACTACCCAGTTGCCTAGTTGTCGGTTACTCAGTCCGTGTATGTGACAGAAGTTGACGGTTCATTTGTGTGTGTTCATATCATCTGCACCATAGGGAAATTGGTGTGAGTGTTTCTAAAGTTGTTTGTAAGTGTAAATAGGTTAATTGTGTGATGACTAATAAATATAACAACAATCGCAAGTGTGAACGATTCGAATATACCTACATACCCCGAGTGAGGGACCTATTTTCAAACGTATGCTGTTACTTTTTGCTTGCTATTGTTTTAAACAATTCAAAGTATGTTTTTGTATGATTAATTAGTATAATTGAAATGGTGAAAGATGCAAAGTATAAATGTTGATTATTATTTTTAAATGCTTAAAATTACTAGTTACTTCAAATCTGTATGATTGTTTACTACTTCTGATTTAAAAAAAAAGTTTTATTTTGTAAATCTCTCTATAAATGTGTATGTATATTGTATTTGTATTTGTATTAAGGAAAGTCGCAGTTTTCGTACAATAATAATTAAAGAAACTGACTCCATCTAAAAGCTAAGCGTATTTACATACGATCATAGCAGCGCCCTAGAACAACCACTTTCTACCTGTCCCGTGCGTCGCTCACGTAACGAGATGACGTCACAGAACCTGAGCTGCCGTCGGTTATCTGCGAGGCCGGATGAGCTACGTCTCGGATAGATAACGACTCGAGCCAGAATGAGCGCGGCGGTGGGCGCTCGCATCGAC
>PDGT01000063.1:1142225-1168118 GCA_003671415.1 Megathymus violae | reverse complement strand
ATATATATATATATATATATATATATTAATATATTTGAGATCTTGTTTTAAACTAAAAGGGATTCACGAATTTCAAATAGAGGTAATTTAAATGTTCAATCCTTAATTAATGCATATTGTTATTTATAAATGGTATAGGAAATCGTTAGTTAAGGTTGAACAATTGCAGAATAATTTATGAAACCTCTTCGCTGAACTAAAAGTACCCTGCTATCTCGCTGATAGCAGTACTGAATCCATTGTTTCAGCTGGAACAAAGAATCGGTCGATACAAAGCTCTCGTACCTATGTTGCTCTACTCACAGCTGCTGTACTTTGATTATTATGCTTCTTTTATGCTTCTCACTATCACTTTTTATTTAATAATAATAACAATATTAATTTTATCCACACTAATGAAAATAAACTTTGACGATTACATGCGTGCACATCGGTGAAGTTTTTATTAATTAACTTATTTATATATTTTGACACGGAAAATATGTGTAAATATATAAAAAGGATGTTATGTGACTTAACCCTTTCCACCCGGGGTAGTGATTTTTGACGATTTTCCGCTTTTCAAGTTTATTATCATAATAAGGTAGGTAAAAGGAAACGCTCAGATTATCTTAAGATTTTTATTGTACCTAGAAGTACTATTTCCAAGACCTAGACTTAAAAGTACCGTCAGAAACTTTGTGTTATTACATTGTTAGGAACTATGATAAAAACTACAAAAATAATGAGATCCAATATTTACTTAGTTATTATTAAATAGATAGGTTTTTAATTACAAATTGACCTCGTGGTATTCAGCAAAACAATTTTTCTTTTCATTTACACATAAAAACACGTTGCAATGAGAACATTTACTATGAGGTTTCGACTGAATCTTTTTCAAACTACAAACCTCACACCTTCCCCTATTTTCTACGAACGTAGGCCAATGGATGCCTCTATTACCCAAGCGAACGTCTTTTATAGTGGAGTACTCAGATTTGCGTCTTTTGGAAGGGCCACCTTTCGCAGTATTATCAGTAGAAGTCTTTCTTTTCTGACTAGCATCTTTCATTGTCATCAAGCCTTGAGTAACAGAGCGTCGAAAATCTTTTACAGTTGTTTGTTTCATTATGAGTCCATGAATGACATATGAATTGACAAATGCGATGTCCAGAAGACCCCAAAACAACCTGTGCCACCATTTCGGAGATTTGCGATCTATACAGTAAAGGGCTCTCAATCGATCAGCTGTATCTACGCCGCCCATATAGCTATTATAATCTTTGACAGCTACAGGACATGTAATGGCAGACTTGGATCCGTTTTTTTCTTTACGTAACACAGTTGCCGTTTCATTACCATGAAAATTAGATACTAAATGAACCACTTTGTTATCCTTCCATTTCCAATATCCAATGTCTAAATTTGAAAATCGATGATCACTGTCGCCCCTTTTCATTTGAGAATCAGCGAGCATATTTCCGGCTAGTCCTTTTCTATTACTTCGGATAGTTCCACATGCATAGGTGTTCTCAGTTTTCAGTTTCTCAAGCAAAGCAACAGACGAGAAAAAATTATCAAAGTAAACTATCTTCCCTTTACCCCAATCTTGTTCCGTCAACTCCAAAACTACTTTCTCTCCCGAACCATAGCCTGTAAATTTTGAGTTCAGTTCTTCATCCTTTCCTTGGTAAATTTGAAACTTTTTTATATAGCCTCTCTGGTCAGCAAGACACCACAACTTGTATCCCCTTTTTATGGGCTTCATAGGAAGATATTGTTTCAAGACAGACCTACCTTTAAATTTAATCATAGATTCATCTACACTCAGTTCGCGAGTACCATTATAAACCTCTTGAAATTTTTTATTGAGTGCATCAATCATCAATCTAATTTTGTACAACTTATCTTTGCAGTCTCTAGGCATTTGGGAGTTATCATTGCAATGCAGATGAGATAAAATAATAGCAAATCTGTCTCTTGGCATTGTTTTGCAAAGAAGTACATTGTTGAGATCAGGTGCCGAAGAGTAATGGTCTCTCCACGCCGGACGAGTATTGTAACCCATAAAAAAATTCATACCTATAAATGTTAGAAATTCCTCCTTTTTTAGGTTCAATACTTTGCCTCTCTGAGTAGCATAAAGGTTGCTTTGGTACACAATATTATCAATAATATCTCCAATCAATACTAAAAATATATCGGTCGGGGTGTTACAGTAAGCAAAACAGTCTTCTATTACTCCAGTATCTAGAACGTATTCCGGTAAAATTGTATCTAGGTCCTTCTTTTTCCATTTACGGTTTGGTTCGGGTAATTGCTGATTAGTTCTGTGTGAGGACGTATTTGCAGACGGTAGATCAGTCCGAACATTAGATCCAGGTATTGGTGATGGTGGTACCTGATTTACAGGGCACTCCAGTTCATTTTGTTTTGAAAGCGACGATGGCGGATCTTCGGCTAAAGTATTTTCTAGAGCTCTTTCAAAAACCTCATCGAAGCCTCTTGGTGAGGGTAGTTGAATATTTTCCACTTCATCATCGGACACACCTGCATCAGACTCTTCGTCACAGTCTGGAATCTCTTCTAATAGCAGGGCTTCAATTAGAGCAGTATTGTTTGTAATATCCATCTCAATGGCTAAAACAATAAAAAAATTGCTCAGAATAATAATAAAAATAAAAAAAATATTAATGTTTGATAAAACAAAATACCCACTTCATCGAGTATGTGTATGATCAAAGCTCATCATTATTTAGACTAAAATCACCTGACGATACTTTTAAGTCCTCATCAGTTTTTATCAAATATTCATATAAAACAAAGTGATAATACGTTATAACAGCTTTTATAAATGTACTCCGTGATATAAACAATGTAATTAGTAAAAAACATAGCACTTACCTATGATATTCTATTTATAAACATTTTACAATTACACCGCACAGTAAAGTGAAAAAATGTCCGACCGGTTGTAACTCGCTGTTCAAATTTCTCGACAAGTCACGCGGTAATACAAATAACGCGCTGTGATTGGCTTCCGGAAACGGTACTCTAAAGGAACGTCAGTTGTAGTTAACATAAAGTGATTTTGTACTTTAGTTATTACACGAAAAATGTGGAGGTACTTCTAAGTACCGTAAGGAGGGAAAGGGTTAAGCTTTGTTGGTTAAATAACTATTCCTATAAGGAATCTCTTCCACATGACCCAAGAACTGAATGTAGGTGACTGTGGGTGTAAATCAAGCGTGTATGAACAAAATTTACTGAATACATAAAAAGTGTACTTATTGTAGATTGAATACATAAACTAAAGGTAATATATAAAAATATATATACATGTCAATATTTCATTTCATAAACATGACGCTTAAAAGATATTGATAATAGTAAGTTTTCTGTGGAATCTGAAAATATTACAGAAAAGAGCAGTACGCGCCATTTACAACCTCAGGCCTAGGGATTCCCTTAGAGATCTCTTTAAAGAAATTGATATATTAACTGTAGCATCACAATATATTTTAGATAATATTATGTACGTTAAAAAATACTCTGATAGTTTTCTTAGGAAGAGTAATGTTCACAGTATTAATACTAGGAGTAAGGCTAAACTGATTGTTCCAAATTTCAGACTAAGCAAAACTGGTGGCTCTTTCATGGGTAGATGTGTAAATATTTATAATAAAATTCCATTAAAATTAACAGAAACTCCATATTGTAAATTTAAAGCTCACTTCAAAGGCGTTCTTATGCGGAAAGGTTATTACAAACTTGCTGATTACTTTTAGGATAAGACTGCTTGGACATGAGTTTAATATTAAGCCAGTATAAGTGCGTTCTGTAACTGTGAGTAGGAAAAAAAAACTCCTCGGGAGTTTCTTGCCGTTTCTTCTTCCGAGACCACTCACAGTAGGGATTTGTTGAAGCGATGGCCTAGTTTGACGTTCGAAAAGTGTTCGTAAAAACCAACTTCGAATAAAATATTATTTCATTTGATTTCATTTCACTGTATAAGTCTTATGGCGAGCATGTAGTAAGGAAGGTATTAAGTATGAACGTAGATGGCTATGGAGGTAGAGGAAGGCCAAAGAAGCGATGGATGGATTGTGTGAAGGATGATATGGCTAGAATGGAAGTTACTAGTGAGATGACGGCTGATAGAGAAGTATGGAAGAGAAATACATGCTGCGCCGACCACAAATAAAATTCTGATAAGGGCAGGCGGATGATGATGATGAAGTCTTATGGCGAAAATATTTCTGTGTGTGCATTAATAGTCAAAAAATAAATAAATATTAGTAATACAAACACAGTGTAACAAGAGACAAGAGATAAAAGCAATGGAGCAGCGCTTTTAATGTCGGGAAATCTACTAAACCGCCAATACATGGCGTCAGCAGGTTTATCACATGATATTAAGTAACATAATTAGAAATGATGTCGTTACAGTTACGTTAAATAACATTGTGCTTAGCGGCTCTATGTTCCTACCGGAACACAGACAGAACAGAATTCTGTAAACGTGCTGCACCCTGTCCAAACCCCAAAATTGTCTTGTTCCATCAAAACGGTTCGGGTTAGATTGTATGGAAGATTGTTAAGCAATACGTGTTACGTACATATGAAGAGTGTTTCATACATATATTAAATGTATATTCTTCTTTCCTTACCCCCATATATGTATTACGTTGTAGCTAAGCTATGGATGCGAGTAAATGTTTAAAATTTATTGCTTTTTTTTTTATTAATTTTTGTTTAAAATTTAAAATGCCATTGTCGCAGTAGTCACTTATATCTTAAACGTTATCAAAGATCCAAACGATCCAATAATCTCACAACGAAGCCAAAAACTCGCTTGTTAGTGAAACAACACGTACTTAAAGGCATTGTTCATTTCCATTATTCTGAGATTATCCTTCCAAATTGGCGGAATCTTATACAGAGTATTTATTTGAGTTGTTTTGAGTATTATAATGGATATGAATAGGCTAACGCGAGTGATTTAAACATGTAAGCGAATAGTAAATGAGAGCTTTGCTGTTTAATGCGTATTGATTTGAATTTACTTATTTAATTCATAAATAAAACTAGTAATGTATTTCATTACACTACCTAGGAGATTTACTCATTAGTTAATAACAACTAACTATTAAACGCGCGTGCTTCACTAGACTTAAATAATGATTTTGAGATTTGATTTCCTTTCAGGATAACATAAAGTTACACATAAATCATCGAGAAGATTGCGGATTGTTGCAAAGTAAATTAATACTAATTTAATAAGCATGAATTTCCGCAAAGTAACATCTGATACTAGCAACTATCTAGAAGAATCGTGAACTATCAGAAGAACTAAGATCACGTTCATAAACACATTAACACCAAATTGTTTATGTTTAATAAATAAAATTAATTTATATATTTTATTGATAACCTTAGCGATTAATCTGCAAATTACCATCAAACTTTTTAATTTATGCGAAACAATTTGTCATAGCCAGGTATTATTATAGCACAAGGCACAAAAATTATGATAAATTGTCGTTCCACAAGGCAATATTGCTTAAACGACCACGTACAAAATTATTGGAAGCCGTGACAATTTTTTCTACATCCCAGAAGAGTCGGGAAGCCGGCGTGATTTATTTAATGAATAAAAATGCCGTCTTACCGCAGCTCTGCCCACCACTATTCGTTAGGATATTGCAATTAGCGACTTTGATAACTTTTTAAATTACCTCCCACACCGAGACCACCGTCACAGTAATTAGGTCCCTTAATATCTAGTCGTTCAGAAATCGAGGACAGAAATATTACGCTAGTAAATCGATCAGCAAATTACAGCGTAAGACGTATGAGCTGTTTCAGTTGTCTCTTCGTCGTTTATAGACGCTGGCAAATAAAATACATGACGTAAAAGTACCTAGTTCAATACGGCGCGTAATTATGAACACGATAACGCCTAACACCTTCCATCTGCACAGCAAATTAAGCTTCGCAACGAAGCAATCTGTGAATTACAAGTGTAAATAATCCAAAGGCCGCCCAACCACCACCGTGGGCCGGGCTTTGGGTGAAAAAAAAAAAAACTCGTTAAAATAGCGGCTTAAAAAAGAAAAGCGCTGAAACGGGAAGGCTCGGGTGGTATCGGTTTTTCTCGCTGCGGGCGGTTCGTTGGGCGGGGCGAGCAGTCAGTAGCGCGCCGCCGGCCGGCCCGACCGAACGTACTGTGGGGTTTTGTCACTCGCCGCCGCAACGGGCACATGTTTTGTGAATTTTCGGTATGTTGATGACGTCGTGAAGAGTAACAAAATGGACTTCCAAAGTGCGATGGAGACGTTCGCTGAAGCTTGGGCTGCTGCGAACACGGTTAAGACGGAGGTTCCTAGCGATCTCTCACAGGTTGGTTTTTTCAGCACTATTATGTTATTATGTTTCCTGGAATTATGAACGTATAATTTTGGTAAAAGTTCGATTTATTTCAACTTTTATATTTGGTGTTATTAAGGTATTCTTATGATAATTATGGACACTTAATTATGTGTGTAGGTATTTTTACTTTACTATATTTTTGAAAAAAAAAATTGCACCTCACCATATTTTTGACTCAAAAAAAGTGAACAATAAGCATACAGATCTATGGGAGTTACAGTTTGAAAACACTATAGCCTTGCCAAATTGATACACTCAGACAATAACAGTCAAGTTCATCATGATAAGTTCAATTTGCATAAATATAATGAGACACTTAAATACTTAAACATGTCATTAAATTAAACAATAGTTATCGAAGTATCGACAAGGCATTGAAAATGTCATTCTCAGTATTGTTGGTGGATAAGAAATAACTCGGCTATAAAATTAAGCCTACGAACTTAAATGTAATACCTAATTTATATATATCATACCTAAATCTTAAGGATGCAAAATGACGAATATTAGGACCAATATTGATGTCAATAATAATATTGAATGAGATAATCGGATATTACGTTTAATCTCTTATTTGTTATACATGCTGTTTGTGGTTTCCTTGAGTTTTTATTGTGTTAAAGACCGTGAGTTTTCTTGTTTTCTGTGGGATTGATATAGTAAAAGAGTAAGCAATGCACTTCTTACTCGACAAGTGGTAGAAAGTGGCCGTTACCAACTCACATAACCTAACCTAATTAAAATTTGTCATAGGTGCAACCTACGCGTAACTATGCTGAATAATTTACAGCTGCTTCAGAATTTTAGTTGAAATAAAATAAATGCTGCGGTGGTTACTATTTTCCTAAAGCCCTTACATTAAAATATAGAATTAATTACAATGCAAATTATACACCAAGCAATGTTATAAAAAATCATGTGTACTGATTACATTAAAAAAAATATGTTCGACATTATGACCTGAAAATCATAAGTATTTAATGTTTTATTCCTCGTCTGGGGTGCAACAATCATAATTAGCATAGTTAAATGGGTTCAGATAATTCCTTCAATAAATTACGTTTTCGGGTTTTAGGGACTGCTTTCGTTTTGCGTACTACAATAAGGTTTAAGGGTTTTACTAGAACCTTTATTTATAAGATTTTCTATCCCAATATTAAAAGAAGAAATATAACTTCAATTTATTATAAAATGATTATTTGAATTAGAACTCTTGAAACTGGTCTCTATGGATTGTAATAGGTAATTAAAGCAGGTCGATTTCGGATCCATTTCATAATCCAATTTCAATATAAAATAAACATAACGTAATGCTTATTATAATAGGGAGGACTGATGACGTAAAGAAATCATCGGACAGGCCAGTGTCAAGCAGTATAATAATTATAGAAGCATTGTAATAAATAATATAATAATAATAGTATAATATTTATATACCTTTTATATTTCAATAAGAAGGTTTAAATATCTTTAAAGGTTTATTTTAGTGCATGTCACTTTTAAATGTTAGTACTTCTTAATATTTTTTATTCTTTAGTTATTACAATATTTTTAATACGACCTCTTTATTGAACCGTTATCTTTATCAGCACAATCAGTCTTTGAAAATATTTTCAGATTTATTAACAACATCTTCAAATCGATAGCGTCGGGAAATAATTGTTTTTTCCGCAAATTGCCAGCTAATTTTGTAATTAGGTACAAACACGACATCTTAGCTGCTATCCCACAATTTGCAGTTTACTTCATTCGGTTAAAACATCACTTAAATTCTAAGATATGCAAGTTTTTTGAGCGAAATGAAAGTTGCTCATATAACGTTTAACTTTTTGTGGTATGTTGCCGTTTTGACGAAAATTCCGATTAAGACCAGTGAACTTGACGTTTGACTTTATACCTTTTAAGGTAGAAACGGTTTTCTTTCATTTCAAACACATAAAACGAAGAAATATCATTACTTATAAGTTCAATAGAATTCCATAGAATGTTTAATGCAATGTACTAATTGTAAAACGAATTAAAAAATTTGAAATCTTAAGAAATATACAGTTAATTATGTCTACCATTAATTAACGATCGACTGTTTCTGTTTTTTATATGTCTAAAAACAATTCAAATCTCCCACTCAAAGTTGACAGTCACCGTTCGACCCCAGTGAATATGGACATTGTAAATGTATTGTACCCTGCTCCTTCTTATTTTAATGTATATATAATAAATAAAATATAATTATTTGGTCTCTTCCTTCGGGTCCTGGTGACATGCTTTGACAGGCCTGAGTTTATTTGTACTCTTTAAGTTTGATGTATTAATTTATTTAACGGATTTCCTCTGGATTCAGTAGATTTTTTTTAATATTATTCATATAGGTAGGTATATAATTTTGTGACTCACTGGCGAACGTATACCGTAAATAAACAAATTCTGAATTTAGGGGTAAATAAAAGAAGTTGTTTGCACAACATATCAAATAAATGGACAACCCATTTGAGCGCCACTAATTATCTTTTTATTTAATTTTAAATGAATGGTAAAAAAAGGAATATATGCAGACATTCTTGGATATTATAAAAGATTCCATATATTCTATATCTTCAATTCATCATTTATCTTTAAGTTTCATTTGCGGTCTTTTATTTTCGAATGAAAACTGTACATAATCCTGAATATAATATCAACGGTGTAGAACTCTCTATCCCAAGCATGTCCGATTCAAACTTAATCGATTTTATTTTTAAATAACTATATTAGAATATTTTTTTTTTATATTAAGGCTTTCGTAAAACTTTGAACTCAGTTTTTAGATAATAAGTGACCATTATTGGCAAAATTTCTTGAGCCCTCCCATGTGGATAAGCCATATGTCCCAAATTTTAACGTCTGATAGCAGTCATTGTGTATATAGACTTGAAATGACACCCAAGGAAGAGGCTGAAACCTGCTGCGTCTCAGCATGCCTTAGGGCTCCTCAATCAAAAGAAGAAACCGGTGCCTTAAGAGGGACTACTAATAGATTAAAACTATGTTTTCAATATTCAGGTTCGTATTTAACTCCTCTATTAATCCGCATTGGAGCAGCGTAGTCGAGTGCGCTCCAGCCTCTTCATTCACGAAGATGAAGCATTGTCCTATTGTGGGTTTCTAATGTGTTAAAACTAAGACTTACTTAATTGTTAATGGGCTTACGGGTGATATTTCGTTAGCGATTATATACATTTATGTACATAAAACCAGATAAATTCTATTAACCGGATTATGTATAGAGTTCCGTATTGTAAACGTATCCAGGAATATTTTAAGTTTCCTGTAGAAATTTAAGAAATTTGATAATATAAGTGTTAGATAAACTTTCCTGTAACTGATGGGTAGTTAAAACTGTTATATTGAAGACGAGCGGGAGGAATGATTATTTTTTGGTAATTTTCTTAAATATCTAGTGTAATGTAATATAATTCTATATCGAGCTCTTTTTGATTTGTCACATGATGCACATAAAAATATTTTTAAATTGTTTTTCATACTCACCAATCTGTATATTCGTATCAAATTTCAGCTCTATCCTTCTAATAGATTTGGAGAAAATAGTGTATAACCAACGGACAGACAAACAGACATGCATATAATCCTACAAGATTTCTGTTTGTTCATTGGATGATTGGGACCCTAACATCTGTCATCTTGAGGGTCGATTAGCAAGTGCTTAACAAGCCTCGATATAATTGCATCAGTGCGGTTTAAGTTACAAGCATTTGAACGCATCCACTGGCGTAATTAACGAACACTTGATCGACGACGATCAATTAACTGGATTTATAAACAGTAATAACTATATTATTGTCTGTATTTTTCCTTTTTTGATTGAATTATATTTTGTTACGGCAAAATTTCAATGTTGATAATTATTCTTCATCATTTAGTTTACTAAAAGAGTTTGAGACCAAGTGAACAATTAATTATTAACGATTTTTTTTTCATTTTGGCTGCGGTACCTTAAATGAGTTATAAATAATATAATAGATTACTGATGGATAAATTAGCCGCGTTCGCACGTTTAACAATATATACACATACATACACACAAATAAACAAACAAACAAACAAACAAACAAACTAACCCAAAAATATATCTACAAACAGACTAACCCACAAACAAAGACAACGAGAAACAGATTGAAACCTTTCATAGATATAAAACACTACATTAAAAATACAATATGTTACTGCACACACTAAGGTTAAACATTTAGAACAATGCACAAAATAGCTTTTCGCTACTACAGCGATTTCTTCCAAACAATTTCAGGGTAGAGGACGTACAAGCAGGAATAGACATAACAGAGGATCAAACACTGTGTTGAAGAATAATATAATTATGCTAGAATAGAAAATGTACATATATGAATTATATTTGTATGTAGAAACATTTATTAGGTATAGGTATATATTAACCGAATTTATTACTACAGTATAATAAATAATACATAAAATTTTAAATTTTTAACATTTTAACTTTATGATCACGTCGAGGTGGACTCGAAGTGTAACATATGAATGTGTGTGGCTGAAACACAAAAAAGTTTAAGTTCTACACGGAATAAGCACTATCACGTTAAATCAGAGGCAACAGTAATATATAATATAAAGATTGAGCATAATATTATTAACGTACTTCTACATATATTTTAATTGAAGGCCACGTTGATTACATTTCGGCTATAACATAAATATACATAGGCTCGTTTAAGAGGATAAGATAATAATTGATTCAAAGTTCAAATATGGTTAAGATTATCGGTTACGCAAATAAACACATACCCGAATATTCCATACTGTCCACACCGATGTCTGAGAATATGCGATTGTTTACAATACGCCGTTTGGCATGTGATGTGACGACATTGTGCGCGAACGAAGCGTCTCGGGTTCGAGTTCCAGTTGGGGCCGATATTTGTGGAATATATATATTTTGTGTTCAGTTCTATTTTTTGGTTATGTCTTAATTGGGACGGTTATTTTAAAACTAAGTTCTATTCAAGGTTGGTCTGAAATGTATAGTTACTTCTAAGGTTTAGTCTGATTTATAAGCATCGTTTTAAAATCCTTTTTTAATGCAACGAGGGTGATTGCAGTAACTTGCTACAAGACAGTATAGGTGTGGACGTCGTTCTGTTCTAAGTTAGCTGTGAGTTTGGAGCACCTTTTAATTTATTATTCGATTTTAATCGAATAATAAAAATGTCACAATTGTGTAATGTTGATTAGTGAAACCGTGATGGTGAATTCTAAAAGCTTATCTAATTGTCGGCATCAAGTCATTATCGTCATTAGGAATAGTAGTTAATCGATTTTTAATCTGTGGGTTGGACAGGTTTTTTTAAACCATTGCAAAAATATTTGAATTTGAGAATTAAAAATGGAATTAGGTTTGTTCGTAACGTATTGGCATTTTATTATTACCTACTTACTGAGGATACTCATCTTGTGCGGCCTGTAGTTACAGTTAAAAGCCCTCATAGTTAAGAATTGCTTCGGGAAAATTAAATCTTGTTTTAGATCTACTATTGACTTACATTATATGTCAGAAATACTCGGATATTATTTTAATTACATCAAACCATTTAATAAGCGATTGTCGATGAAGCAGTCAATTTATGACACCTTTATTTTAGACTTGATTTACTAATTATTTGAATTTCGTACTAAGAAATTTTACAATACTTTACGGAGCCAGAATCAACTCTTAAAATTGTTATTACATTTTATTAGATAAAATTAAATTGTTTTATTAGTTTCACAGATTCTCCTTACCTTGGTCCTATACCAAACAATGCCTCTTTATTATTTATATTAATATTAAAAAGTATTATTATTGTTATAATTTCAAAAAATTATAATTAATGGTCTTTTAAACATATGTTTATACTTATATTTTTAATTGTTTAACATTTTCTGTTATCGGCAATATTTATTAGATGAAACTAATAGATTTTTTATGAAAAACATTGTTTCTTCTTGATATATTTTTGGAAAATAATAAACAATTATTTGTATAAAAACTATGTATTCAAGATATTAATAATTTGTTTGTGTGTGTGGACTTGACAAGTTTGCATACTTTGTATATTTTATTAGAACTTTGTTTTATTAATGGTAATTATGTTGGTGGCAATAGTGTAATTGGGAAATATTTTTACTCTCACCAACCGTGTTTTATGTCAACTGAATGTTGTATGACGATGCGATGATTCACATATTAAAAGCGTTTGAATTTGTTATACTGTGATAATCTCGCCATAATCCTTTATATTTGCAGATTTCCCTACAGGGAAATTAAGTACACTTAATTATGTGATCGTCCCATATATCATACGCTCTTAACAATCTACTAATTAAACAAAAATATATCCATCAACAAAAAGTTGTTGAAATACCAGGGCATCAATAAAACATAGCATTCCGCAAACTCCGCAGATGTCATAAATTCGTTATCATGTGCACGCAACGCAAGCCGCGTTGCGTCGCGACGGAAACAATAATCGATACACGTTATTCGATCGAGTTTATCAATTAATCGATAGCGGTGTTTATAAATATTCGTCGCACGTTAATCCATTATCGGGGATTATTGTTCGGAGCGATAACTTGCACTATGATTGTGTTTTACTTACAACAGTTTAGCATTACCAATAGCTTTTTTAAAGATTTTTCTCTATTAGGGTATTTCACCTGCCATTTATTATTGCTTTTGACAAAAGTCGCTGCAGGCATCTATATGTTTCATAAATTTACGAGATACTTACTTACTATTTGTACATAAAGCGATAATCTAAAATTAGGGATATCATATTTAATTAAGCTTCATTACATAGTATATAAATTTTTACTAAGATAAAACAGATGCGGATGTTCGCGACATCTGCGCACTCCTACGCCCATTGATGCGTGTGATTTTTATTATTTATAATCTGTTAATTATGTAGTTCAGTTATACTGGATCAAAGTTTTAAAATTCCGCCTAGCCTCGCTTTACTTAGCGGCCGATTACTTTAGAAGACCTAGAGCAAACACCACTACGCTCCCGGTGCGGATTAATGAAGAAGTCGTTGACGGTATAAGGAGTGGAAAGTGTTAATGTATAGAGAATATTTAATGCTAACAACTGATGAAGTGCTTTTCGAAATGGAAACGCTTATAAAATTTCCTCCTTGCAGTCATCCATTCATTTTCTCGACGCCTTCGTCATTGCTTGAGTCGGCCCACCAAGTACGACTAATATAAGCCGCATCCAACGCGTTTCACAGAGGACTGCAATTCCATGTGTGGTTGCTTATTGAACATAGATAGAACTAGCAATTTAACAATTAAATTTAATTTTGAATCAAAATCATCATTTCAACCTATATCGTCCCACGGCTGGGCTCGGATAGAGAACATTATGCGGAATTCCCCGGTATGCAGGTTTCTTCACGATGTGTTCCTTCACCGGAGCGATGGATAATTAATTTGAAATACGCATATAATTTAAAAAAATGATGGTAGAAAGACGCGTGCACGTTTCGAACTCGCAGCTTCCGTCCGGGAGACCTGCATTAAAACCACAAGACTATCATTGTTTTTAATTTTGAATGATTTTGCTCTGATGTCGATTTTGTTTTTCATTTTGGTTGATGCAAAAAATATTCGCTATTAACAAATTGAGTGAATCATTTAATTTAGAAGACAACATTCAGTTCTTTTATATTTTTTTATTCGATTGAGCCGACTTACGGGGCGGAACTAAGTATGTAGGTACCTAATTAAATTACGACGTAGGTAAATAAATAATTTGTAATAATCTATTATCGGTTTAATAGAGCTCAAAAAAACTATTTTATAGTAAATATATATGTATGGGTGATGACGTATTAAAGTTTCTTGTCTATGTTTACCTCCTCGGGATTCATGAGTTTCACAGCCGAATTGGGAATAATTCAAGTTATTGAGCGAAGTCTTGAGTTTGTACCAAGATCAAACAACATATTCATGTAAAAGATTTGTGGTACATAGACAGACCTGATTGTTTTTGTTGCCACAAAATTTAATAATTCATCGGACCGTGAACATTACTTATGTTCACAGATGAATCTATCAATTTGACTGTTTAAAATTAAAATTTTCTGCACTGTACTTAATTAACGGCACGCATTTTCCTTACAAAAAAGGTTTAAGCTGAACAAAATCTAGCCGGCGACCGTTAGCAGCCTTCCGTGCGATGACTTAGTCTGTATTTCGGGACTCAAATAAAAAACAGTTGACAAATTACATCTCCAGATGACTCCATAGAAAGTAGACGCGTGCCGAGCCCGGCTCCACAAAAACTGTTTAAGAGTTTATAGTAGATAAATCCGTGCAATTACACACGTACGGCCTTGTCAGGTGAAATACTCCGTAGTTCAATTTGTGTTGGATTCGGCCACAATGCGGTTTAAGATCTAATTATTCGCCACGCGCGACCGTTTTCTTTGTGATGTTATAATCGAAGTATAACTGATGGGGATCATTTTTTCCACACCTAAAGAGTGAAGTGTCATGTTTTTTGCACTTCTAATCGAGTCTCTGATGAGTTCTTTTTAGTTAAACACACGTACCTATAGTTAGTTAGATGCAAATTCTGCATCAAATCGATTGGTAGAATCGAATTTCTCAGTAGGTATTCTACGCTTTCAATCACATCTCAAATTTTTGATTGAAAATGAGTTGTGTGTAGTAAGTTGTTAGATGTTAGTTGTAGCGCGGGGCTTTCCAAGACCTTAGGTTGTGTTCAGGAAGTGCGTTTCGCGCAGATCAACTTACGTATAAAATGCTGCATACAAAGATGCGTTAATTGCTTAGCGCATTTATTGCCACCCATCAAAATTGTATTGTAAATAATTTGCAAATTAAACATTTAATAGTAGTGTTCTTTAACATAATGCAGCGTTATCGACATTGATGAAGACTTGGGCATGTTGTTTATCAGTTGTATGATACGCGGTATAACCGCTGTGTCTGAAGAGTGCCTTAGAAATGCGTTGCGCTCGCGCCGCTCGCGTCTCGGCCGGTAATGGGCTCCATCTCGCGGATAAAGCGGAGACACCGTTACCTTTCTCAAATCACGTACACTATTGTAATATCCAATCGCCCAGAAATGAGATTGCGGCTAACAAGTTATTTACATTGACGTTTTAATATGGACTCCGACTGAAAAAACTATTTAAAAAGGTAATTATAAAGTTGTGGCCGTAATAGCCACCGTACGCGCCGGCACGCCGCCTTTGTGACGCAGCTAAACCCCCGAGATTAATTTTGGCGGCACAATGAGCCGGCCATAGTCAATAATACATGCTACAATAAATATCTGTTGCGATATCGATTTGTCAATTCTAAAGTTTCGAAAGCGATCAGGGCATGTTCGAGCGAGGAGATAGGGATCTTTATTGCGCTCGGTTTTTTGGGGAAAAATGATTAATATTGGATCGGTGTGGACGGATAAGTAGTCGAGATTGACGGAAAGGCAGAGGTCTGTGACCGGGCCGCGCGGGGTGCGGGGGTGAGGGGGGTGCGCCGAAAAGATGCGAGGCAACATTGCGCGGGCGCACCCAAAAACTAACCATAATTTACGGAGCACTTGCTCGACGGCTGCTGTCGACACGCGCTCTACTTTTTTACCGTACCGCTGATCCTGTTACGAAATAAATTTCTCACGAACATCAGATGCACATCTTTGAGAAATTGCGAAGTAATGAGGTCCGAAAATTGAGTACGAGTGCGGTGGCGGTGATCGGTAATCCCTATAATAAAATCCACCGGATAGGCTGTTACGTAGTATTTCTATTCTCAGTCGATTCAAGTATTGTTCGTATGGGCTCTAAGAACTAACAGTGGGTTAAAGCAGTGGCGTGGAAGTGGATAAAGGAGATCAAAACACTTTTGAGAACAAATATTTAGACGTCAGAATCAGCCGGGAATCGAAGAGCTTGAAGGATGCAGCACGGCATGATTTGTTATTTAATCCTAAAACTTAAGAGGTTACAATTCGTTTTAAAAATTTATGCTCGTTTTTGTAATAACTGGTGATGAGCGCAGGACCTGTACTGTGAAGAACGATCTTCGGCTGTAGAATTTCGGTAGCTCAGGGCGGACAATCGCTGTACTTAGGTGAAATAAACTGCAAAATAAGGCTTATTATCGATGCTTATTATCGGATCATGATTTTTTGCGTCTTGAGAAGAGAATACAATAAAATAGCAGTGACAGTCAAATATATTGTATCCTCAAAGGAAAAATCTTGGAGCATTAATAAATTGTGTAAAGGATTTTTTAACATATAGTTTATTGTTAAATGGCTAATACAGTCCAGGGGGATAAAATATAAAACTTAACCCAACAAAGACACCTCGGCACTAAGATTAGATGTGTTACATGTAGCATGAATATAATACATCATATCATATGCTAATAATACATCACAAACAACTGCAGAACAAACATTTATATGTCAATAAAATATCTGCTTCAGCCTATCTGCTTCAGCCTCGAATCGAACCCAGGACCTCTCGCTCGGCAGCCACGGTCACAACCAACTAGGCAATCTGCAACTAATCCTAAATAAAACTATGATGAATGATTCAATTTGAAGTTGTACTCAAAAATATTGTAAAAATATATTATTTGTGTAATTTTAGTCTTGTCACAGGGCATTACGTATAATGATTTCAAAATCTATCAAACAAGCAAACAATTAATTGTCGAATATTGACATATAAATAATTAAAAAATGTCAATCTGACAAATACAATAAACTCCTGAAAGCTAAAGGTTTAAAGATTTTAAAGTTTTTTTTTTTAAACTTACTGATATAAAAACCATATTTACATCCGTCATAATGATCCGTTTAATTTAATGTTACGTGGCGATGAAAATAATAAAACAAAGGACTAATTTTCTTATTTACCCTCCAAAATTAAACCCCACATTTCTGTTCACATTTTGGAGAGATTAAGTTATGACACACGGACGGATATATATAATTAGTAGTAAACCTACAAGGATTTCTTTTTACAGAATGTAATGAACTCGAATTTTAAGTATATTCGAAGCTGATTGTAATCGTTGAGTTGGGGTCTATGCAAACTAAAGCGATCACTTATTTTGCGTGTAGACGTACAGGATACGAGCTGCCTAAGGCTATCATGATATCTGCTTATTTTATAAATAACAGTCAAGTAGCAGTATTACCTCTACACCGTTTTGGTACGATGGCTCGCTTTGACAAGAAATAATCGCGCGAAATCGTCTGGTGTTTCCATAATATTTCAAAAAAATAAAATGTGAAGGACTGCTTAAATATTCATCGAAATTGCATGCGTATGTGTAGCAGACAAAGACTGGCTTTCTCCAAGGGAAGGCGACGCGCAATCTAGCGATTACCTGCCTTTTTTGCCCCCCTCATTATGCAGATTCTGGCGAAAAAGGAATAAATTTAATAACACGCGTTCGTGCGCATGCGTTATCGAACGCACTTGCTTCTGATAATCTGCCCGCGCGCCGCCCGCAATTATTGCGTATAGTGATGGAACCGTTGTTTGCACGTTTTCGGAGATTTTATGTTATTTTTACTAGATGTGCCCCGTTCCTTAGGATTTAATACACTTTACTTTTTTATCTTAGTAGCTGACAGACGAGCAGACGAGCCACCTGATGGTAAGTGGTCACCGTCGCCGTTGTCGGCCAGGAAATGAGAACGTAAGAACAAAAGTACTGGCTTTCAAGTCCCTAGCCGGAGCACGATGAGTCGTTTGGCGACTGACTCAAGCAGGAGGGCGGTGGGAGGAAAATATATTTGTGATTTTATTTATCATTTACCATCATCGTTCATCATTACAACCCATGTTTTCCCACTGTTAGGTTGGGGTCTGCCGAGAGGGTTTATGGCCAGAGTCCGCCACGCAGACCAAAGTTTGGCAGACTTCACATGCCTTTGAGAGTTATATGTTGTTGGAGAACTCTTAGGTGTGCAGGTTTCCTCACGATGTTTACCTCTTCACCACAACAAGTAATAATAAATTTATAATACGCACATAATTTGAGAAAATAGTGGGGCGTACAGGATTCAAACTTCGGACGCTCAATCCACTAGGCTATCGCTACACTTATTTACGATATTATCTTGAATGACGATGATGACCGTCTTGTATGGAAATTTTCAAATTAAAAAGTTATCAAAATTTCTCGTCCAAATTTGAATTATTGGTAATAATATGTGTGAAGTTTGCGACGTTAAATACTGCTGTTATTATATCGGTCAACCAAATTGGTTCAATATGGTTGTACTACAAATGAGCGAATAATTTATTGTATATAACATAATTATTTGTCATGTTTTAAGTAGTTTCAATCTGGATTAAAAAATAAAAGACATAGAAATATGTAATTGAAGTCAGATGTAAACTCGCTATTTTATTTTTTTTTTGTTATGAATTACTTGCATGCGTAATAATTTATTTTAATGACGCCAAAATATTATAATTTAATTCCTGTAGAAATAAGACGAGGCACACTGTTTTCCTCTTAAATTATTAACTAAATTTGTTTGTTTAACACTTATAATTAATAGTGTATTTTTCTGTCTCATTTAATGTAGCGAAATTATTTACAAGAAATAAACAAATGTGAGATATTTGCAAACTAACGAAGTTATGGTTACATCACTAGCCGCGCCCGCCGCAGACCACCGCACGCCGCGTTCCAAAACCCAATTCGATTTTTAATTTACGTCTCGCAATTCCTAGTCGTTTTGAAATCGGAACCCACTTTAAACTTATTACTTAATCCGTTCCGACTCTATTAGTTTGTTGTAATAATAAAACTTATTTGCGGACCTCTATTCAAGAATCGACAATAGCTAATTGAAACTACCCACATTTTCTATGGACCGCTAAACAAATATGGTATTGCCCAATTTCTGTGTAGCTGTGACAATCACGGTAGTATCTGGAAGACTGTTTATCTGTTACTTCACTTCGACGACAATGTCACGCTCTATATTACTCTATTTAATATAACCTGACCTTTATATAAATAACGACACGCAAATTATCGTTTTTTTTTCATTGATATCAATTTTATTGTCTCGTTTGTTTATGTCGATATAAATATGTGTGTACATACATGTGTGAATAATATAGCTGTGTTAGTGTCGTGTAGACTGTTTACTGAATACGTAACCCAATGATATTAAGACGGGATTGGAGGCATGTGGAAATGCACGTTTCCAGCTTTGCGGTACCCTAATAAGGATAATCTTCGCACCTGAGAAGTGCAATTAATAATGAACGGGCAGAGCTTAGTATGTACTCGAGATTGAGCAAATACTGCTAAGATCGCGATAGGGGTGAGGAATTGATGGCATTACACGAGTGCGCGGGGAACTTTGCCATGTGTAAATTGTTACCAAACAGATGCTCTGATATGTAATATACATATATATAAGCAATTATTATAGTTAGTAGAAAGAGGAAGCCGCACACATTTGAGTGTATTTGTGGCGTTCGTCACAATGTAGAATGTGGTGTTGCATTGAAAGTTCCTCTCTGGTTGCTCTTCTCGTTTACTCTTATTTACTATAGTGTCTGATTTCGATAGAGCAACAAATTTATCAATTTAAAATCGAATCGCTAGCCCGATGTTTCTGTTATGATACTCCATCTGCAATTGACCACAGATAACAAAATTTGTGCGAGAGTAAACAGACAAAATGTAGGATATATGGTTCATAGATAAAATACTTGTAAATCGTATCGCTTAGTGCACAAGAATTTTATTTCGGGATAAAGATTGGGTAAATAAGAATCAATTTCTAACAATTACGTTACTTTTAATATCAAACTATTGTATCAGTTACGCATAACCATTTATTTAAGTAGTACTATATTAAAATGGCGTGCACCAAATAAAATTTTTTAAGATTTACTTTTTGTCAAAATTTAAAAATTTAATGATTCTGCACTCATCGTCATAGGAGTTCATATGTTACATTTGATATATTATGAGAGAAAAAATTTATTCCTCACCTAAATATTTATACATATTAATCAAACTAGAAACCCTTTGCTCAGCAAGTCGTTGTCATGTGCTAATGGGTACAGGATTGCCAAAGATAAACTGTTAACGATAGTATTAAGGAGAGTAGAATAAAATAATCTTTAGAGATATTTTAAAATGATGTAGAAAAATAAAATAAAATATTACACTCGTTCACAACAATCACAATTACAGACAGGTTCACTCGTCAATTTTCGAAAAGTCGTGGTGAAAAAACACGCTTCTCGTGTTTTTCAAACGGGACGCAAGCATGCTGAGGCATCAAATCCTGAAGCCGGAATGCTGCGGGTGCCGGGGCGCAGTGGATCAGGTCGGACCCAAAAACTGGCCTCGAGTTTTAGCCTTGAATGGCTTAGCCCTCGGCCAGAAGCGAATAGCTGACGTGGCCGCGCCCTGCATACGTAATGCCGGTAAGGGAACAAGGGACCCATGGAGTAAACGTCCGTATTGGGACTTGTAAATCTTACTGCGTAGTGTACACGAATTTTAGCAATAGTGCAACTCTGAAATAAGTTCTTGTTCGATTAGGATAACTATATAGATTCAAAAGGTTTTGATTTAATATTCACAGTTAAATGATGTATTCAATTTTGACATATACAATTTAATAAAAACAGTGATAAATGAAATTTTATAATGAAATTTTAACAAGTCACATAAACGCCACGACGCCATAGACGGACCACTTGATGTTAAGCATTCACCGTCGCCTATGAGAGGGCTCACCAATACATCGACAGCCCTGAAGGAGAGCTCTATTTATACCATTTTTTGAAAATGCTGGGGCAAGATTTCCGAAGGTAGCTCATTCCACAGTTTACACATAACGGGGTAGAAGAGATCACAGAAATCGGACTGTTCAGGATAGCCACGAATCCAGATGATGTAGGTGGAATTTTAATATTCGGTGCGTAGTATAACAATGGAAAGGTGACGTTGGCATCACTCTGAACAGTTCCTCGGAGCACTCACCATTATACAGTGTGTGGAATACGCAGACACAGCCAACATCTCTCCGAATACTTAAAGGTTCTAATTTATCGGTGATTCCAGACTTCTTGACGATTCGGATGGCGTGTGGCGTCAAATGAATTAAGTTGATTTTGTGGTGCCCAGAGATGAATACAGAACTCTATATGAGGCTTGACTTGTGCTTTGTAACGCATGATCAGATGCCTCGCATCGGAGTACTGCTTTGCTCTATTCAGTATGCCAAGTTTTTTGGGGGCCTTATATTCTTGAGCCTTATATTCCAAATGACGCCAATACTTCACGTCACTCGAGATGTCAACGTGCAGAATCCCATTCATCATCAGTTCAGAATCATGGTAATTTAGTGCAAATTGTAACAAGGCTTTGGTTCTCAACACAGTTATTTTTATCAGGCAGTTATTTAATCTAGTGTTTAAATTTAAACATATCAATATTTTACAATTAGCAGTAATTTGTAAGTTAGTCTTATTGTCAAAAAAGGGGTTGACCAATAGAAAGTCAGGGTATCATTCTGTGACGCCATCATTTAAAAGGCTTTATTTATGTTACTCAATTTAAATACGACAGTAAAATAGTGGTTGTGTTGTGTGTATGTATGATATCTGGTTTTATGAGAAATCATATTTATTCTAACTACCTAAGTCTAGGCTCTGCTCTTTTAAAATTACCAATGAATCTTGCTCTAAGGTAAAACCATTTGATAGAAATTATTACATCTTTCTTACAATATTGATTATTATAATATTTATCTTGAGTTGTTTATTTATCTTTTTATAATATTTTAAGCTAATAGGTACATTGGTTAATTATTAGCATTATTCTAGATTTATTTTGCTATTTTTGAGCCCTATATTTTATTATATAAGGTATACAAGTGCATACAAAAAATATATACACATTGTGTTTAGTTATGATCCGTAATGAATTTGTCTTAAAGGATATAAATTAGTCAAAAAACATTATATAATAGATAAAATAGCTTTAATATACATAAAATACTTATTTTAATATATATATGGAAATCATTGAAATCTTATTATTATCGTACTAAAAAGTATGCTACAATTTTTTTTTGGCTTTCTCAGTACGAATTTTGAAATTCACGTGTTCGACATATCTTCCAAACCGTATCCGTCTCCACTGTTTTCCTGTCGTGAGTAATGGAGTATTTCGTATTTGTTTCATTTTTTATTTTTTGCCGGTTCGATTACTCGAACGCGATCTCCTCATCATTCCCAGCGAAATTCGGGAGCGTCTCACTCGTCCAGCCTCCAGATATTAATTATTGATTGACGATAAAGTATGCGTAAATATTGTATGCCCGCCGAAGATTACAAATTGCGTTTTTCATTACGTCGTAACACGATTTCGGGTTTGAAACTACGTAATTTGTGGAAGATATCATTTGAGAAAAAAAAAATTAATCGGCTTCTTCGATGTAACGTTCGATACGCTGATCGTTCGATTCGTAAAACTAAAATTATAATTTTTTTCGGATAACTATAGCTGGTATTTTTACTACCAGTTATTAGTTATAACAAATATTATTATAACATGTATCGCTACACCTTAAATTTCTAAATTTCATCGATATTGTATACTTACAGAATCTATGGTATTAATTCTGTTAACGATTTAACACGATTAAACATTTACATTTATACTCATTCAACATAACAATAAGGTATATGGATACTTCATTAATTAATTTTAACATTTGGCGTGCATAAACTTTTAAATGAACTATTAAATAAATAAGTGAAATTAACAGAAACAGAAGCAGCGACTTTGTTTTATATAATTTATACGTTCGAACAATAAGTATAACTCGCGAACTGAGAAAAAAGCTTGCTATCAATAATTACGCGCGTAAAACACAAAGGGGTTGTTAATTGGCGGAGGCATGTCAGCTGTCGTCTGCGTTTGCGCAGGGCTGGGTACAAAGCCACCCTGCAATCCACGCTTAGTTGTACCTACTCGTATATCCGCCGTACGCATTTTACATATCCACTGCTTTTCAATTTATGAGTATGACGGAATTTTTAGGAACACCTAATGTTTATAAGAATAAATCAAACTGATGTGCCAGCTTCGGGTGTCGGCTTGATTGTACTGCAACACGCACTGGTAATGGAAGGGTTGAAAATCGGTCTATCGATTTCAATGGTTTGGGTTCGACACACATCTGTAATTTATTGAATTGAGTACGTATTTAAAATTAAAATTTTGTGTCAAATTATTTGCAAAGAATGAGAGCGTTCATTTCATTATTTAAAAACACTGTACAATTTGTGTTAAGGTAAAACTATACAATATTTTATATATATATATATATATATATTATACATATAATGCAGTATATAGCAGCGGAAAAATTTCACACTTAGTTTGAGTCACGGGACAATCACGACTCATGAAGCCACGGATTTTCTATTCTATTTTTAATTTAGCAGTTCTTCTTAAATTTTTTGCTTTCCTTCGAATATGTCTGGTATCTTTATAATTGACCAGCATTGTAGATTATGGCCTTATTTTCTATCTAAGCGACCGTATCCTATTCAAAATTTCAACCGCCCAGAAAAACTTCCGATATGGGAAAACCATTTGTTAATCCGACATTGAGTAGTATAGTAGATACCCCCTCTTTACTTATTATACACTGCATTATACAATTAACATTATGTACCTGCTTGTTACTTGGATATCAAATAAAAAATGAAATAAAAGTGTTTATAGTCCTATACGGCTTATGTTAGTTCTCGATGATCGAGCGAATTTAACAACCGTCTTTGACTACAAGGGCTTTCTTTATTCCTTGTTTTGTCCAAGTTATCTTCTCCTACTTGGTGCACTTCCACTGATATCTCGATTAAAGTGACACTCTAGGCTCCGTTTCATCTATTAAGATCCGGCGGTACAAGAGTGTGTCGGTAGAGTTCTTTATCTACCACCTTCTGTCTAGAGTCAATCGTTAAATGTTTTCTTGTTGCTCACTGCAACGTGTCTATATACAAGTCATCAGGACATCGCTTCGTGTGAAAATATGCTTTTTCTTTATTCAAACACATAGTGTTGGTTTTAAATAAACATTATTTCGTCCTTCCATAGTGTCCTTCTAAAAGTCGTAGGAATCTGTTCAGTCTCCCTCAGTGGCTCGAAGACATCCGTGGTAGTTCAGCGTTACTCGTTAAAGTGTTCTTAAAACTATATCATACATATATTTGTATTTAGACAGTGATACATTAATTAATGCACCGCACGTCGGTTCCAGCTTATTTACCTACAATGTGTATGACTTGCAATAAAAAAATATTCGCATAATAATTTTGCATCAGCTATGACAGGAACCCTAAGCTAATACGCTTCAGTAGTCAACGGATAACTGATTAGATTAATTTACATTGAAATAACTACCGTTGGACGGTGGTCGGTGAACCTGCTTGCCGAATAGGGACCTGGGATAGATTCTTCACTGATTATGAGACAGGAGAAAATATATTTTCTTGTTTGGACTATTTGTAATGACTCATTAGTGAATATGCGGCACCATGGTGCGAGGAAGAGGAGGGGGTAGATGTATTTGTGTGTGTGCGGGTTTAGGTACAAATGTGGTTACGTTTACATACATGCGGTAGGTTTAAGATCGCTCCTGAATTTATTTAGTTCATTCATTACTCTCTCTCTCTCATTACCCGCTCTCTGTTCGCTTTAGAAAAAATACGTCTTATGTTTAGAAATACGATTGGTACCCTCATTGTTTAAGGAGTAGTACCTACTGTGAATTAGAACCATATTAATTTAATATAATAGCTGCAGTCAGTCAAAATTGTATTTATTGCTCTCTTAATAGAAAGTTATTTTATTATCTTTTATTTCCTGTTCCACCGGAACAGATCCATTTCCCGAGATAAAAAGTATCCTAGACCATAGACTACTAAAATCCCAAGTAACGTTCAACTTTGTTCTGTGGTTTTAGTGTGATGTGTCGTCATACAGAGAGGAAAAAAGTCAAAAAAAATATGTTTTGACCTCTATATGAATAACAAAGTCTACCAATATTAAAATACATATTACAATATTATTAATAATAAATATTCCGCCAGTCGGATACTTCGCTTACATGTAAATGTATTCCCAATTCGTTAATGATGATGCTGCAATGAAAATGTGGAAAATGTGGATTATTTTAAGTTGATAAACTTTCAAACACTGAAAGCCGCATCAAAAATTCTATAGTCGTTTTTTATATGGTTCCCTAAAGAATTATAAAATATTTTTAATCATTTTGTATTTTTACCACATTCAATTATAAACTCAATATGCGTCGACTTTGAACTCACATAGTTGAAATTCCCTAAAATGTTT